>PVJC01008020.1:39646-49851 GCA_004026665.1 Murina feae | reverse complement strand
GTTCACTATTGGCATATAGGAATGCAATAGATTTCTTGGTGTTAATTTTGTATCCTGCTACATTGCCATATTCATTTATTAGATCTAATAATTTTTTTATGGAGTCTTTAGGGTTTTCTAGGTACAGTATCATGTCATCTGCGAATAATGACATTTTCACCTCTTCTTTTCCAATTTGGATGCCTTTTATTTCTTCTTCATTATTTTGTAAACATTTCCTTAGCATTATAATTTAAATTTTTGGAAAATATTTTAATGACTGTATAATCTTTTATTTTTCATTAGTTACTTAAGCCATTTTGCTTATTATTGGATGCATAGTCTATTTTGAAACTTTACCTGCTAATAAATAATATTGTGAAGAACCTTCTTGCATAATACCCTTCATCTGCATCACTGATTTTTCCAAAGAATTTAGCCCAACAAGTGGGTCTTGATACACTTTACTAAACTGCTTTCAAACAGCTTGTACCAGTTGCCTCATCATCATCAAGGCAATGCATCATCCTGTCCGACTACCTCTAACCAGAATTTAGATATTGTCATCAAAAAAGGAATTTTTGCCTGTATATTGGGCCAAAAATTATTTACTTTGCTTTTATGTGATTAAAAGAGATGTTGAACATTTTCCCATTCATTTGCTAGCAATTTGTGAATCATCTGTTCATGTCTGTCTATGCCTTTTGGCCTTTTTTTGTTGTTGTTTTCGTATTAATGTTTTGCTTATTGAAATTTACATTTTTAATATGGAAGGAATATGCATGTTTTATCTTTAAATTTTTCAGGCACAAATATGGCTTTATACTTTCAGTATAAAAAGGCTTTTAAATTTTTTGTGGTTCTTAATTTCTGATATAGTGGTTTATATATGATTCTGTAACTAGGTAAACAGTTTATTTTTAGAATAATGCCATCTCTGCTTGTTATAGCTTCAGTTATACTAATAATCCTTATATTTTTCTGCCTTTTTCTTCTTCCTCCTATGATAACAAAAACGTAAAACATCCAGACTTCTTAGCTCTCTTTTTCCAACTACGCTTTTAGGTGGCAAACTGCCAAGGGAACCACAGTTTGAAAAGAATCTCATGTGGGAATTGAATGGGATCACTAGCTGTGGTGGAAAGGAACAGTTGACGAGAAAAAAAGGATAGCTTCTGGTTCATGCCAAGAAAAGAAAGGGCTTCCTGGTGCCAGCTCAGTGAGCAGGTTAGTTGGTGAGGCCACGGGTCTGGAACCCCAGGTCCTGACAGTTCACTCCCTTCTGCCTGTGGCCAGAGGCAGCTCTCATCTCAGCTATATCTTTGCTGGCTCAATTTATAATTAAGCTAATGATACCTTCAAGGTATGCTCTAATTAATTATTCTTACAGACTCCAAAAATATAATTACTAATTATTATAACTATTAGATCATTAATTTCTTCATTTCTTTTGCATAATTTTAATCGAGTGCCAAAATTCAACACCCAATTGCAGTTATTGGTGAGTACTTTTTTGCCAATTATCTTCACAGATTCTTTATGTTTATTTGACCCCATGATAAACGAATTTCTTAAAATATGGATGTGAAAATATTTAGAAATCTGGAATCCCAAGAAGAGGGAATGTCAAAAGAAAAAAAAAAGTTAAATTTTATATTGCCATAGATCATTGTAACTCGATAAAATAGCTAAATATTTGAGACTGTTGATTTTTAAACCACATTAATTTCCTTTTCCCTAAAAGTGAGCTGTATAATCCATCACTGGTAAATAATTATACCTAAGACTATTACAGTTTACCTAGATGTTCATCAGGAAAGTCATGTGGACATAAATAATTTAGCAAATGACATGCTCTGAACTCTGCTTGCATTGTGCAGGTTTAAGTATGAAATTGTTAACTAAGAGTCTTTTTTGTCAATTCTATAAATTCATAAAATGAATGTAGTTGAGAGTTGAAAATATTGAAGAGAGTGTGTGCTTGGCATTGGTGATTTATCTTCAATGGCTTGTTTAATTTAGTGTCTGAGCATCTTATTTTTGTAGTTAGGTTATAAACTCCTTAAGAGTAGAGATCATGGCCCAGTGGTGTGGCTTAGTAGTTGAGCTTTGACCTATGAAATAGGAGGTCACATTTTGATTCCTGATCAGGGCACATGCCTTGGGTCTCAGGCTCAGTCCCCAGTGGAGGGCATGCAGGAGGCAGTGAATTGATGATTCTCATCATTGATGTTTCTCTCTTGCTCTCTCTCAATAAAAAGCATACTTTTTAAAATGAGACGAGATCATGTATTGTAGTTACTCTGAAAGCACAGAGATTGAACAAGTGCTGGTTTATTACCAGGAATTCTAGCATGTGTTTTGTTTTTTGTTTTTTTATAACCCTGACATAACCTATAACCATTTGTGAGTCTTTGGACACTTAGGAAACTACATGCTACCTCAGTTTCCCCATCTACAAATGGGAAAATGATACCTTCTCTACCTTACAAGTCTCCTGTGAAGCTCCCGTGAGGGTAACTCCATGGGAGAAGAGGTAGGTAGTTAAAGGTTTGGTCTAGGCTAGCAATAACCCATGTCATTTTATAAGGTTGTTTTGTTTCTAGACAAAGGATTGCCAGTGGAGATACACATTTTGACTGTTTTCCCCTCTGTTTTTGCTTTGGAGATTATGCATACTGATAAGAGCTGAGAGTTGATGTAGCTGAGTTATTGTCAGATGTTTCTGTCTCTCCTGGCCTCGCTTCTCCTGGGCTGGCCTTCATGTGAATAGGGGCTAATAACCGGCCTCTTTAATTGTCAGCTACAGCATCTTCATCAGGGGAAACATTCCAAACATTTCTTTTATTTGCAAAAGGCACGTTTTAGTGGTGGAGTCCATTTACTTCTGAAACAATCTCATTCACCTGAATGAGGAGTGCATATTTATTGTCAGGGCAAGCGGCGAGGTTGTATAATTCTTGTGTGAGACATGAACCAAACAGCCTGCTGTAAATTACACTTGGCTGGAGGAAGATGCTCTGGTATGAAACCCCGTTTCTGTCTTGCTTGCTTGCTCTTCTTGGGTTGGGGCTGAGAGGTGGAAGATTGGCGACTCTTGGATTTATCTAGAAAATGAACAGTATTCTTTAGAGAAACCAGAAAGGGGTGAGTAATGCCATCTATGTGTATTTACATAAAAATGAGGATTTGGGGATGTGACCCAGGTCCAGCATTTGTCTAGCCAGGAGACTAAACGTGTCACTGAACATGTAAGAGTGGCTGGTGGATTCCAGTTTATTTTCAAAGGCCTTTTGAGAACATAATTAAGCCTTTCCCTTGGTTTTATTTCCAAGCTGCCCTTCACTGGTTACATTAATGTGTCACAAAGTGGGAATTTTTGTTGTTGTTGTTTCTGTGAGCCTTTAGTCTCATAAAAATTAAATGTGCGCATTCCTGTAACCTGATATGGCCTCTCCAGTGAAAATCAATGCTTCTTGCCTGCGCTGCTCAAACTGCAGACGCTTATTATGGAGCCGCGTCCATTGTGCGCATCTGTGCATATGGCCTTTCGTCAGCCCATGTTTCCTGATGTTTCTGAACCATATCTGAGACCTAAGGCCCACTACAGACAATCTGTTGGCCTGTGTTTATCCTCCTTGTGTGTTTGCTAGAAAACATCAGAGGGTGGTTTTCCCCCATCCCAATGTTTTCTCTGGGGAGTGAGTACAGAATGGGGCCAGTTTACTACTCATCAATGTATTATTCCTTTGGCTGTGGGAAGCAAGAACATCTGAAGAAAATGGATTGTCAGAGGGGTAGCAAAATTTCAAACCAGTTCTTTTTCAGACTTAAATTATACTATCTTAAATATGCTGGCTGAGTACAAAGCTTTATTTGCAGACTCATGATTTGCCTATGTTTAGATGCAGTTAATCACTTTTTTTCAACCAACTGGAGTTTCCATCATAGTTTTCTTCTAGGAAATAATCACATGCTGAATTTTAGCATTAGGTTCAAACTTATAGGAAGGACTCTGAAGTTCTCTAAAATTCTACTTGAACTAATCATTGCCTCTGATAAGTGGGACCAGTCCAGCCTTTCACAACATTTGATTGTGAGATTTAAGTATGTGAAAACAAATGATGAATTGTCTGTAAGGGTTCTTTCTCTAGTTTAGGAGGAGAGTAAGCATCAGAGGTCTGGTTTGGAGCAGTCCAGTCATGATTTGGTCTCCATTTTTACTTGGTGCTGCTGATTCAGTAGGACGGCATCCCCCAGAGAACTCAGCTTTACTCACAAAGCCCCACTGACATGATGAGCAGGAAGGACTCCCCCATCCTGAATCACATAGATGAGCTCCTGTGACCAAAGACTTCATATCATTGTTGGTTCACAGAGAGAAAATAATTAATCATGGATTTGATTAATGCCTACTATATGTCATACTTTACTTACATAGTTTTATTTAGTAGTTGTTAAATCTCTATTCTGATGAGGAAGCTAAAGTCCAGAAAAGTTGAAGATTTTACTCAAGATCATATAGCTATAAGTGGCAAAGCCACTGTTCGTATGGGTGCCTCCTTTCCTTGTGCTCCTAATCACTGTAGTATATACATATTTAGAAAAGCCTACAAGAGAGACCACCATTTCATCTTCTTCAGATGAAACTATATGTATGGTGATAATACCTTTGAATTCTTGACTCCATAGATCTTCTCTTCATTACTTTCTACCAATACAAGATGCCTTTTAGTCATATCACCAGATATTTTACTGAATACCTACAAAATCCTAATTTTAATGACCATTGAATTCAAGAAGTACAATAAAAACACAGCTCATTTCACCTAACAACAGGAAATTTAAGGTGTAGTTGATACTATAATTTAACTAAATGGAATTGCAACTGCTGTTATTAGTAGTCATATCATTAATAATTATATGTAAAGATATAGTCCTGTTAACTGTAAACAGTGCCATAGCCTACTTGTTAAATGCAGCCACTCAAAATATCATATTCAGTATTCTTTACATGATTGTTTTTGGAATCATAGTCCTATATTTGTTCTGAAACCAAAAAGAGAATAGACATTTGTGATATTCAAGTCTGATAACTTTCAGGATCAGAGTGAATTTACAAACACTGACATTCATCCCTGCATGATATTTTTCAGTTATCCAAAAAGGCTTTTATTCAGAAGCCATTTGTGGTTGGGATGCATTGTGATGCATCATTTATGCACTGCCTTAAGTGTTTATTGGGTAGAGTGTGCAAGAGACGAAGCATAAGAGTCCTGCTCACAGCCCTTGCTACCTAGAGACACATTTGCTGATATGTAATAGAATTTCATCCAAGAGCAGATACTGCTTAACTCATTCATTTCTAGTGAGCTGAAGTTCAGATCGTCCTTTAACGTTTAACCCCAAATGTGCTGATTTGTATTTTCACTTCCAGGAGACACTCACGCTAAAGAGTATGTTTTGCTCTAACAATGGGATAGAATGAGGATGTAGACTCTCTACCAGAAAGTTACCATTTGAGGGGGCGGTAGTTTAGGAGAGGGCTCTTGAGGATGGACTAGAGGTCACGGGGTCCAACTTTTCACCATAAAGAGCCTCCGTTTTTGTCCAGTGCTTTTGTATTTGAAAGATATTTTTCTGCTTAATTAGTATAAATTAATTAATTTTCTTTTAAAATTGAAGGCATTCATAATTATCAGAAATTGTGGTAAACATCAAATGACTGATATTAACCATACTGAATCAAAGTTTCCAGCCAAAATGAGAGTAAGTTGGCATTTGACTTGGTATGTGAGAGGTTTTTGGTGCCTGACTAAATGTTTAAATATATGTTAAGCTTTTGGAAATGCTGAAAATAGAACTGATCTGTTATTACTTTTACAGACTACCTAAGAATCCAGAGACCCCCAAGTGGGGAGCAGCTGGATTTAGCAATTGCCATAAATTCCCTTCTGCTACTAACATTCTATGATTTTTGAATACCATTAAAGCGAGTAAAATTGGCCAGTTACAAATGTATTTCCAACAGTGAATTTTGAAATCCATGTCCAATATTTGTGAAAGGTTGGGGGAAAAGTACAGTTAGATACCCCCAAAACTTGGAGAACAGGGTAGGGATACAGGAATAGCTGTGCTTTGGGTTGCACCACAATTTTCTTTGGTAAACAACCCAATGTAGCAATGTGTATGTTGCCATCCTTCACTACAGACAGTTCTACTTGCGATAAAAACAAAAATAAAAACAAAAACCAGATTCTTCATGTGATATGGTCTCCAAACCCAGAGTGGATCTTATAGTACTCTGTATCCCAGGCCTTATATTGCAGGCAGAATGATCTGGAAAACCAAAGTTGACTATATCAAGCCTCTCTTGTGTTTCAACTGCCCATGGGCTTCGTGAATTAATGTACAAGGTCTTTGACAATGATCCTAATCTACACCTGATTCCTTTCCACATATGTTATGAACCTGCTATACTACATTTTTTATTATACTTGCAACTATTAGACCTTCCAAAAACCCTTGCCTTTATACATATTATTCTGCTATCCAGAATATTCTCTCTTTTCAATCTTTGTTCGATACATTTCTAATGTCTGGCTGAGATAATTGCATTTAGATACCAGGCACTCATTAAATCTTCACAATGATGTGGCTGCCATCATTAGTGCTACTTTGTGGAGGAGGAACCTGGCCTTGAGAGGTAAAGTACACTTCCCAAAGTCACATTGCCAATAGATACTGGGGCCAGGATTTGAACCTGTGCAGCAACCCCCATGCCAAGCTGCCTCTCCCCTAAGATGACACTTCCAAGGGAAAAGGCTATCCCAGACCCCCACATGGAGTCAGCTCTTCAGTTCTTAGGATTCCCAAAGTGCTTTCTAAAGCATCTCATAATAGAATTTGGCAAGTTGCATTATTTTGTCTCTCTGTGCCTTGGTAATTTGTGAGTAATTTTGAGTAATCATTCAACTTCATATGCTCAGAGCCTAGCAAAATGCCTGCTACCAGGTAAACAGTAGAATGAATGAATGAATGAATGAATGAATGAATGAATGAATGAATGAATAGACAAACACTGAAGCACTTGTCTGTACACAGGTGGGTTAGGATCATCTTTCCTTCTAGGACATGCTCTTTTGATATCAACTGAAAAACACTTCCAATAGATTTTACTGTCTCAGGGGTGCAGGACATTCCAACAGAGAAATGTAGAGCTCTCTGTTGTCATCTTCACGGGGCAGTAAATAATTTCCAAATCTTGCAAAGATGCCTGTGAATTCTGCTGAGTATCCATATAGCACTCCAGTCCGACAATGTTGATTTATATAAGTATAGGTTTGGTGCTCTGCAAGAGCTCACCATCTGCTTAAGTTGTGTTTACTTTAAGTACCACTCAGCATTTTCCTGATGAGTTATAGAAGCATGGTAGTTCAATTTAATTTTTAAGCAAAGTCTGTTTAAGAATAATTTGTTAATTACTAGTTGGTTGATTTTGTTTCCTTAAATTAAGGGCTTCAGTTAATATCACATGCTTTTTGCCAGCTTGCTGGAAGTCACCACTGTGGTGCCCACAGTGGCATAGTATATTTTAGCCCCGTTCTTCTATGCCAGCCCCTAACTCAGCTTTTAAATTCATCTTTAGCTAATTTTACAAGCCTGGAAAGTAACTTGATGGTTTACTAGCTTTAGGATCGGGAGTTGGAAGCTTAATTTAATAGACACTTATAAAACAATTTAGGCAGAAATTGGTTATTAGGCCTTCAGTATAATGGGCCACACAGAGCCCTTGGATCAAGGCTGATTCTTCAAAATACAGAATTGGAGTTAGCACCATTTGGGCTGAAGGTGTTTCATCAACTGCACACAAGACAGGATCCAAACCTGTGGATGGCTTGGAGCCCAATGATTTTTTTTTAATAAGAAATGAGACATTTGGCAGTCTATTATTGGGAGGTTTGCAGAGGCTGGCCATGGCCAGCGAAAGAGAGCACAGAGGTTGGGTGACTCTAGATGTGTAATGGTTTTATAAATGTTTTGGTTTCAATAACATTTCAGTATTTTATCAATGCATTTTCCCTTTAATTTGTGTATTTCAAGGGAAATTTAGTCCATATGTTTTTGATTCATTTATACTTAACTCATCAAAATGTTGTTTTCTAAGAGTTATTTGATGTCCTCGAAGACTTCAGAGCTTGGTTTAAATACCTTCCAATGTTCTTTATACCTCCTTTTTAAAAATAGAAAGCCATCTACTCTTGGCAAAACCTAAATTCACACACACCAAAAGTTTGCATTTGTTTGAAAGCTCCAAGCCCATAAAGCCAATAAGCTGGGCCAGATGCATTCTCCAGCTCCTAGTAATGTGTGAGCTCCATTACTCAGAAGCACAGAGTTCTTTACCTTTTGATTATCTCTGGTATTCACTGAGAGAAACTCTAAAAAATAAAATGTCTGCCCTTTGCTAGATCTTTGATCTTGGGAAAGCTACTTAAGCTTCCCTCCATTTAGTTTTCCTATCTGTAAAGTTGGGCTATATTTGTCTTGCCTACCTTCCAGAATTATTGAAAGGATTAAAAGAGCTATTATTAAAGTCCTTTGGAAAACACAAAAAGCTCCACAAATAGAATCACATCTCTTTTCTTTTTTTTCTTCTTATCATTGGGGCTCTTTGCAGTTTTATTTATTTTTTAAAAAAATTTTGTTTTATTGCTTAAAGTATTACAAAGAGTGTTAACTAAGTCTCCATTTTTCCCCTTGACCTTCCCCCCTCCTCCCCTACCCCCCAGTGTCTTGTGTCCATTGGTTATGCTTATATGCATGCATACAAGTCCTTCAATTTATCTCTTAACTCCCCCCCAACCCTCCCAAGCCTTCCAGCTGTAGTTTGACAGTCTGTTCAATGCTGTTCTGCCTCTGTATCTGTTTATGTTTGTCAATTTATAATGGTCTTTATTATCCATAAATAAGTGAGATCATGTGGTATTTTTCTTTCATTGACTGGCTTATTTCACTTAGCATAATGCTCTCCAGTTCCATCCATGCTGCTGCAAATGGTAAGAATTCCTTCTTTTTTACAGCAGCGTAGTAGTCCATTGTGTAGATGTACACAGTTTTCTAATCCATTTATCTGCTGATGGGCACTTAGGCTGTTTCCAAATCTTAGCTATGGTAAATTGTGCTGCTCTGAACATAGGGGTGCATATATCCTTTCTGATTGGTGTTTCTGGTTTCTTGGGATATATTCCCAGAAGTGGGATTGCAGGGTCAAATGGAAGTTCCATTTTTAATTTTTTGAGGAAACTCCATACTGTCCTCCATAGTGGCTGCACCAGTCTGCATTCCCACCAGCAGTGCAGGAGAGTTCCTTTTTCTCCGCATCCTCTCCCGCACTTGTCATTTGTTGATTTGTTGATGGTAGCCATTCTTACAGGTGTGAGATGATACCTCATTGTTGTTTTGATTTGCATCTCTCGAATGAGTAGTGACTTTGAGCATGTTTTCATATGTCTCTTGGCTTTCTGAATGTCCTGTTTTGAAAAGTGTCTATTTAGGTCCTTTGCCCATTTTTTGATTGGATTGTTTATCTTTCTTTTGTTGGGTTGTATGAGTTCCCTGTAAATGTTGGAGATTAAACCCTTATCAGAGATAACATTGGCAAATATGTTCTCCCATGTAGTGGGTTTTCTTGTTTTATTGATGGTATCTTTTGCTGTGAAGAAGCTTTTTATTTTGATGTAGTCCCATTTGTTTATCTTCTCTTTAGTTTCTAATGCCCTAGGAGCCATATCGATGAAAAAATTGCTTCGGTATGTGTCTGAGATTTTGTTGCCTTTAAATTCCTCTAGTATTTTTATGATTTCCTGTCTTACATTTAAGTCCTTTATCCATTTTGAGTTTATTTTTGTGTATGGTGTAAGTTGATGGTCTAGTTTCATTTTTTTTGGCATATATCTGTCCAATTTTCCCAACACCACTTATTGAAGAGACTGTCTTGACTCCATTGTATATTCTTGCCTCCTTTGTCAAATATTAATTGAGCATATTGGTTTGGGTTGATTTCTGGGTTCTCAGTTCTATTCCATTGATCTATATGTCTGTTCTTGTGCCAGTACCAGGCAGTTTTGAGCACTGTGGCTTTGTAATATAGCTTGATATCTGGTATGGAGATCCCACTTACTTTGTTCTTTCTCAGGATCGCTGCAGCTATTTGGTTTGTTGTT
>PVJC01008020.1:0-34251 GCA_004026665.1 Murina feae | reverse complement strand
CTCTTAGCACAATCTTTTTTTCCCTTTGAAGTACCATTATTCCAAAACACCCACCTAGCAAAACCATACCATTGATTGCTGGGTAATGCTATCATTTAATTTCTTTCTTTTTATGCTCAGGTTACTGAAAGCTACTGAGAATGGTCAGAATGCAGTTCAGGCAATCCAACTTTCAGCGGTGGGGGCCCACCAGGTATTTGCGATGGTGGGCCACCCAGCTGGAAATGTCCACGCCTGCACTCACCAGCCATCCCACCCCCCAGTGCATGAACCCTGAGGGGGCTGTGGCCAGCCTGAAAACAGCCCTCAGCCCCTCACCCAGGCTGGCCATGCATGCCAGCAGGTGGACATCCCCCCGAGGGGTCCCAGACTGTGAGAGGGCACAGGCCAGGATGAGGGACCCCCTCCTCCCCTCGCCGAGTGCACAAATTTTTGTGCACCGGGCCCCTAGTATAGAATAAGTTGCTTAAAATCACTTGAGGTAGGTTGATAACTCTGTCATTTTCTCTTAAGAAGGTCCCTGTCAGCCTTTCCTCTGATTTTTCTTTCCTACCTCTTCCTCTCACATAACACTTTATAGTGAAATAGAGGCAAATACTGCTGAGCTTTCTTAGACATAGCAACAGACAAAAATTAAAGATTTAGTCTGTGAGGTGAGCTCAGTCAATGATGAGATTGAATCTTTGGCCTTTCTTGGAATAGAATCTCATGTGCCCCATAATCTATCTAATAAAAGAGTAATGTGCAAATTAGGCAGCACTTCGTCACAAAGATGGCCTCCCCCATAGCCTCAAGATGGCGGTGCCCAGTCGGGCTCAGCCCTGCCACTGAAGTGGTCAGGCCTGTTAGCCAGGCGGATGGCAGAGGAGGCAGGGGCCCAAGGGGCAGAACAGGCAATCAGAGGGGGCTGGGGTCCCCTGCCTAGGCCAGAGGCCTTTGGGCATGGGCAAGGGCAAGGGTGGAGCCAGTGATTGGAGGGGGCAGGGGCAGAGCTGGTGATCAGATGGGTATGAGGGTACCATACCCAGGCATAAGGCCTGGACCAGAGGGCTCAGGCCTGGGCAGGGGCAAGGCCAGAGATCACAGGGGCCTGGGCTCCTCAGAGGCAGCGGTCAGAGGAGGCAGGGGCAGAGCCTGTGCTCGCAGAAGTATGGGGGTCTCCTGCCCAGGCCTGTAGCCTTGGCCAGAGGGGCAGGATCAGAACCAGTGATCACAGAGGCCTGGGCTCTGTGATGCTTGCAATCGGAAGGGCTTGGGGGTCTTCTGCCCAGGCAAAAGAGTAGTATGCAAATTAACTCTCACTCTGTCACAAGATGGTGGCAGCCAGGGAGCTATAGCGAGGCAGGCGGCTTGCGTTACCCCGGTGCTGGAAGAAGCCAAGATTCCCACCTGCCCTGTGGGCCCTGAGCTCTGCTCAAGGCAAAAAATTTTCAGTTACAGACGGTAAATAAATCCCAGATACCTGCTTCCAGCCCACCGCCATGGCTAGCCTTGATAACAAACGGCCTTCAGACCCTCACCCAGGCTGGCCAGGCACCCAGTATAGACCCCCACCCTGAAGGGGCTGTCGCCAGCCTGAAAACAGCTCTCAGCTCCTAACCCAGGCTGGCCACACTCCCATGGGGTGAGGGTCCCCCCTGGGGGGTTTGACTAGCCTGCAAACAGCCATCAGCCCCTCACCCAGGCTAACCAGGCACCCAAGGAGGACACTCTTCAGGGCATACCAGCCGACCCCCACCTGTGCACCAGGCCTCTGTCCTATATAATAAAAGGTTAATATGCAAATTGACCCTAACAGCAGAACAACTGGGAATGACTGGTCACTATGACACACACTGACCACCAGGGGGCAGACACTCAATGCAGGAGCTGCCCCCTGATGGTCAGTGAACTCCCACAGGGGGAGCTCTACTCAGCCACATACCAGGCTAATGGCTGCCAGCACAGCGGTGGTGGCGGGAGCCTCTCCTGCCTCCTCAGCAGTGCTAAGGATGTCTGACTGCAGCTTAGGCCTGCTCCCCGCTGACAAGTGGACATCCCCCAAGGGCTCCTGGGCTGCCAGAGGGATGTCTGACTGCCAGCTTAAGCCCGATTTTCCGGGCCTAATTTTTGTGCACTGGGCCTCTAGTATTCTATCTAATAAAAGAGTAATATGCAAATTGACCATCACAAGATGGATGCCCCCATGTGGTCAAAGATGGCTTCCCCCATGTGGTCCAATATGGCCACCACAAGATGGCCAGCAAGGGAGGCCACTTGGGAGGGACCCAGGCCTGCAGGGAAGGGCAGTTGGGGGGACCAGGCTGGCAGAGGAGGAAAGTTGGGGGGGGACCAGGCTGGCAGAGGAGGACAGTTGGAAGGGACCAGGCTGGCAGAGGAGGACAGTTGATAGGGACCCAGGCCTGAAGGGGAGGATAGTTGGGGGGGGGACCAGGCTGGCCGGGATGGACAGTTGGGGTTGACAAGGCTGGCAGAGGAGGGCAGTTGGGGGGGGAGTGTCCCAGGCCTGCAGGGGAGGACAGTTGGGGGGTACCATCCTGGAAGGGGGAGGGCAGTTAGGGGCAATCAGGCCGGCACAGGAGCAGTTAGGCGTTGATCAGGCTGGCAAGGGAGTGGTTAGGGGCAATTGGCAGGCAAGAGGTCGGGAGCCAGCAGACCTGCATTGTGAAAGGGATGTCTGACTGCTCGTTTAGGCCCGATTCCACCGGTGGGACCCTCAAGGGGTCCCAGTTTGGAAAGGGTGCAGGTTGGTCTGAGGGACCCACCCCCCACACCCCCCTATATCCCCCAATATTCCCCACCCCCACTCCATGCACAAATTTCATGCACCGGATCTCTACTAATCTATAATAGGAGAAGCTGTTATTTCCAACAAATGATTTTGCTGATGAGTTTGATTTTCTTAGTATATTTATTTATTTTTGCTCTTTTCTTTCTAAAGGAGAATGTCAGTGTAATAGACGCTGTTTGTTTGATGGATCCTGAGGAGATTGATAATAATGATTCTGATGCTTTCTATTGGGCTGAAATAATAAAAAGCCCAAGGGTGTTTATAATATGCCTAACTGGGTTTCATATCAGTTTGTGGGTATCCAAATGCTTTACATAATAATACATCACTAGAAACTGCTACTTAAGGAAGAGTCTGGAAAATCTCAAATATTATTCCGGTTCAGAAATATGATACCTGCTGTTCTAAACTGCTGTACTGATACTTGATTTCTATATTATGTGAAATATTGAAATATGTAATTTACCAGGCTTGCAGTTTCTCATGCTGAAAAAAATATGCTATTAGGAAATGCCCAACATAGATTTAAAAAATATATATATATATTTGCAGCAACTCAGATGGTTGCCTTTAAACCCTAATTTTCCCCAGATAATGAATTGCCACAGGAACTGATCAGTTTGGCCAGCTCTGCCTCATCATAACTCTGCATATCCTTCTCACTGTCATTGGATCTTGGACAGGAGAAGAGAAACATGGGATAGTAGGAGATGAAAACTGGCTCTTTAGACTCGTTTGAAGTCTTGATAAAATGTTGAAAATGGGTTGTAATGTATATTCTCTGCAATTCATAAGTCTTTTTGAAACACTGATCTTCTTTATGATATGATGGAGCATGGGGAGTCAGTGATGACATAGATGCATATCCCTAAGGCAGTGTAAACCTGGGAGCAGAGTGTACAGCATTTGTAGGTCTAAAAGGAATCCCAGTCTGCAAGGGAAGATAAGCTCTTCGTGCCTATAATCAAGGTGATTTAGGGGAATAAAAAAGGTCATTGATTCTTCTAATGGGCTTCACAAGTAGCCCAGCAGTAACTGTGATGGGAAACTGTAGGAGTCTATGGCATGTGTGTACAGAGTGGGTATGAAGTGCATAAAGGGAAGGAGAAGTAAGAATATGATGGGAGAGTCTCTGCTTGAGAATCCCTCTCCTAAAGGAACTGCCCTACCCCCAGTTGTGCATTCATTAAAGTATCTTCCTTGGAAAGTAGCTCGTTTATATTATGTCTGGCATCTAATATTTCTCAGACCTAAAGTTATACGAGTTGTATTAAGCTTTCTGAAAGTCTTTCTGTTATTTGGGTATAAACAAGTAGGGTCCAGACTGGTCTGGCCTTTTACAGTTAATCTGGATTCTAGTCCCTTTCCTGGGATATCATTCTGTCCTTTTGCCAGATATACAGGGTATTTCCCCAAAATGTATACACACTTTAACAACTGATAGCTCAACTTTGTAAATGAAATGTATCTTTAATAAACACTGCTTTTATAATTATTAAAAGTGTGTGTATACATAGTTTGGGATTATATATATATCACACATATGCTCCCCACTCCTCACCCCTCCTCCCGGGAAAAATTAGTCCTAGTTGAAGCTGGTTGTGGGGCTGTAGCTTAAACATAGTGGAATCTGAATCTACCTCAAGGTTGCATGGTGTGTGTGTATATATGCACGTATGCACATGTGTGCACATGTGCTATGAATCTGCAGGGAGGTGATTGCAGAAGATCACAGTTGTGTGTGTGCCAGAAGTACAGCACCCCTGCAGGAGCATCCCTCTTCAGATACCTCTCTCTAGAGAGTGAAGCTAACCTTATCTTTCTAACCTGGGTCCTAGGAACTTGGTTTCAAATATGGATTGGATTTATATACAGTTCAGTTGCCTTACTTTCACAAAAAGCTGATGTGTTTTGTGTGGATTCCTGAGCGCTCATTCTTGACTAACCTCCAAAGAATTTCCCAACAAATCATTATTTTGAAGTGCATACGTATATAATATATACACACATTTACAACAATTGCAAGTTGTATGTAGGTGTCAGTACTGCATGTTCTGGCGTTACCTGCTAGATCCTCTTAAGGCAATAGTCCCTGCCCCCACTCTCCGCTTTTCCTGCGTCATCTGTTGGTCCACCTCTGAGTCACTCTGGACTATCTTGGAGTGATTTTTTTCTGTCATTGATGTTAGCTTCACTAACACAATCTCAGCTCTTTGCCTGCAGTTACTCAAAGTTATGTTTCCTCATCCCATGTCTTCATTATCTCCAGCCCCATCAGATAAAATCGTCCATTTTTATGACAAATACTTTATAATAAACTAATGCTATCTTGCAGTAAATCTTATAGATTAAAAAAAACTATCCTGGACACATGATTATGAAAAATGCCCTAAATATGACATAATGAAGAAATAAAAGAAATGTAATCTTAATAAAATAATATTTATTTATATCAGGGTTTTAAAATTTTTAATGAAATGGTATGTATTTATATCTGACAGGAAGGACGTGACGTGGTAAAAAAGAGTTTAATTGAAAAGACTTGAATGAATGTGAGGTGAGGGTTCCGGGAACCAACCAAAGAATGAGGGAACCAGAGAATAGAGACAGCTGGAAGTGCTTATCCCCTCACCAGGCTGCAGGAGCTCTGTGATAACTCAGAGCTGGAAGCGGGAAGACAGCAAACACCCAGACCTTAAGACTAAGAAGGAGGGAGCAGGGAGCAAGAACCGAAGCTTCTCTCTTTCCCTTGGACCTCAGGCCACTGATTCTCAGTGGCTCCGTCCTGGAAGCCAGAGGGCTAGGACTCTTTGGAAATGCAGTCCATAGTGTATTCTGGTGCAGAAAGCAGGATAGAGAAAGGCAGAGAGTGGGTCAAGGTGGGGTATGGTATGTGGAGAAACAGCACAGTATTACAGTCTGCACATGTTAAGTGCTACTGTACTGGAAGACTTAATGAAGGGTCACGTTCTTGCACTTCAGTGTAGGATTTCCCTGAGAATATGGGAATTCAACAATGGTATTGTCTTGTGTTGGTAACGCTAATGTTCTCAACTGGCGAACAACTCTTATTAAAGTTCCAAATTAAACCAAATACAATCTCTTTCCCAGTTGCATTTCTGAACATTTCAGCCAATATAAAAATCATGCGTTTAGTTTATACATATAAAATTGAGTTCATTTCTCACATAATTTTAAGTATATGTTTTTTTTCTACATGTTTGAGAGTTGAATGGGTGGGTGCCGGGCAAGTATCTGTTCAGCAGGAGTGCCTTGTCTATTACAGGGCAGTTTGCATCCTTGACCCCCACCCACTAAATGCCCATAACACCCCTCTAATTATGGTAAAGACCAAAATGAAGCACCCAACAATTTTCAAAATGCCCTTGGTACAGCCTGCTCTGCTATGAGCTACTGGTCCAGCTATTTCTGGTGCCACTTGCCATGTCATCATCCGTGAAATGGCTAAAGGTGCAAGTTTCCTTCCATTGGGGTAAAATGAAAGAAAATCTCTGTGAATTAAAATGCTGCCCTCTTAGCACACAGTGCAATATACAGATGACATATTATAGAATTGTACACTAGAAACCTATATAATTTTATTGACCAATGTCACTCCAATAAGTTCAATAAAAAATAAATAAGTAAAAATGCTTCCTTCTTCACCTTGCTGGGGTGAAAGAGGTTTTGCAAACCTTTTTGCTGGGGGAGGATATAGTCCAGCCCGTTGATGTCTGGAAGAAACTCGCCTCCAGTAAGAATGTCCTCATTGCCTCTCTGCTACTGTGTTACTGTTCAACAGGCTCTCCAGGTCAAAGCTGTGGCATTGCAGCTAACATCGCCCAGCCGTCACTGCGGCTCTGCCATCCTATCAGCATTCCTCAGTCTTCTCCCAGGACTCCTCTCTTCCCGTGTCCCTCCTCATCCATGTCAGCCACATTGACACTTCACAGCACCTGTGGGTACCACATCCGCACCTGAGCCTCATAAGCTGGGCCACTATTTGTCATGATGGAGCATGATCAGTCTGTGGCTCCACCCTCCCCTTATTACTATAACCTTCGTTTGTCAGTGTCCATGTCTCAGGGCCCCCAAGGCCACTAGCATGAATATTATTCCTAGTGTGTACTGTTAAGCACATAAAATTCCTTTCTACAGGGCCAAGGTCTCATTACGCTGATGCTATTTTTCAACGTGAAAGAACTGCTCTGTCACCTCGAAAGTATCTTCCCCACTTGCAGGATCTGGCCTATTGTAAGGGAGAATGTTTTGACTTGGGGCTGGCTGGCTATGGAGGGCTGAATATGCCAGTACCTACTTCCCACACTCCTTTCTGTCATGGATGCTGAAGTTATGACCTTCTAGTGGCTTTAGCACACCACCTCACTTGTCCTCAGGTGGTACTCCCCTGTAATTGTGCAGTGGCATCTGACCACCTCCTTAACATGTACCTTCAGTTCTTTCTTTAAAAAAATATATTTTTTATTTCAGAGAGGAAGGAAGAGGGAGAGAGAAAAAAACCCAAAACATTAATGATGACAAAGAATCATTGACCAGCTGCCTCCTATACACCCCGTACTAGGGCTCGAGCCTGCAACCCAGGAATGAGCCCTGAACTGGGAATCCAACTGTGACCTCCTGGTTCATAGGTCAGTGTTCAACCACTGAGCCATGCCTATGGGCCACCTTTAGTTCTTTTAATCAGGAAATGAGAAGAAGCTTTAGACATAGTATTTGACTAAAGAAGTCGTGTGGGAGGTAAAGCTACCTGGGAAATCGGTTTTAAGTCATCTGTTACGTTTGTTGAGGTGTATGTCAATCCCCAGATGTCTTCTGAAGTGTCTACAATGTAGGATGCTCCAGGCTAAACTCCATGGAGCTGTAGAGATGGACAAGACTGAGAGAGCTTACTGACTGGTGAGGAAATCAGGCCAGTAACCAGAGCAGTTCATTGTGATTTAAGAATAGACAAGGGAATGGGGAAAGGGGGTAGACATTTCTTTATGGTGACATTTGAACCAAGTCTTGAAGGTAGAGCAAGATTGTAATAAACATAGAAGGGAGGAAGGGTGCTGCTGAGAACTTGAGCAAAATGCTATTTGTAAATTAAATGCTAAAATTGTGTAGTAGACTTGTTAGTGGTGAGAAATTTAGGGTTGAAGGAATGTGAGGTTTATGCAGCTGTGAGCCCACCCAGCAGGGAATAAAAGTCAGGGCTGGACAGCAGAGCACCTGACTGACTGTCCTGCTAAGGAGCAGAGGCTGAGCTTTGTGGCCTTGCTTCACACAGGCATTGAGGAGGAGGTGAAACAGTAACGCTAGATCCTAGGAAGTGAACAGGAAGGAGATGGTTAACAGGCTACTGCAATAGCTCTGGTCAGGATACTATGGCAAAAGGCCTGCATTTGCTTGTGTCTGATACCAATGGAGAGTTGCATGCATTTTACTTCTCAGCAATGCTGGAGGAATGCCTGAAATCTTCATTTCTTTTCTCACTATTAAGAAGTGTTACTGGCCTGGTCAACTTTTAACCTCCTCAGTCTCACCGAGTCTAGGCCACAGAGGCAATGGTCACATTTCCTCTGTGCTCTCACTCGTGTAGGGAAGGGAATGTCATATGCTTTGTGATTGTGAAAGTAAAAGGAATTCAGATTATTCTTGGGTAGGCTGCTGACTTACTGTTTCTAAGCAATAGCTAGAGTTTACAGCCTCAAAAAAAAAAAAAAAAAAAAAAAAAGGTTTCCTCTAAAGCATGTACTAAAGAGAAAGGCTGAGAGGATTGATCTCCCCCCCCCCCTCCAAAAGAATCCATAAATATTTACATAAGTGCAAGTTACAAATCTGTGGCTTCGAGATTATCGAATTTCACTGCTTTTACACTCACAGCATATAAATTTCCAGCAGGCACTTGCTGGTTGTGAAGGCTCAGTCTTCAGAGAATTGTCTCCTAGTTTGTTTCCTTTGCTCTTGGAAACAAATCTCTCCTGTGCTGTTTTTAATGCTCTCACTTATGGTTATGGATTGGCCATTGGCAGTCATGGGCTTCAGCCGAGGGGACTCCACAGTGATGGACTGCTTGCTAATGGGGGCACTACATCCTGAGCCAAGAGGCTGCTTTTAAAGACCCTTTTGGTAACACAATAATTCTCTCCATAAGAGTTCCCTAGATGATAGTGGAGATCAAAGTCTTTGTGGAGATCTTAAGCAAATGAAAAAAAGCAACACTAAAGACACTGTCCCTTTAGCAGAGAGGCAGGTTAATAGGTCTTCCTTAAATGTGGCTGTTGCATTTGCTGTTTTGCACATGGACAGACCTCACCTGTTTCATTCCTGACCCTCCTTTACAGAACTATGGCTGGGGCACATTCTCTTCTTTAAAAAAATATTTTTATTGATTTCAGAGAGGAAGGGAGAGGAAGAGAGAAACATCAATGATTAGAAAGAATCATTGATCAGCTGCCTCCTACACGCCTCACACTGGAAATCTGGTGGGGAAACCAGCAGCCAGAGCAGGGATCGCGCCCACAACCCAGGCATGTGCCCCGACTAGAATTTGAACCATGATCTCCCAGTTATCACCCAACCACTGAGCCACGCCAGCCAGGCCACATCCTCTTCTTGTTTGGACAGACAGGACAATCACCGAGTAAAGCTTTCATAAAAATCCATTCTAATTCTACAATTGCTAGACTTGGGACTGACCTGCTAACTTTAGGAATCTAAGTATGTATATACCAAATAGCAAATTTCTTCAATATGCAAAGGGCAAGGCTCACCCCTGTGTCCTGCATGTGGCAGGCAGTTACACACATTCGGGGGACAGGGGAGTAGTTGACCTGAAACTAGTTCCTCTGTGTCTTCTATCAAAATAACTTTAAGATTTGGTTTTAAATGTGAGAAGTTGCTACATAAAAAGTAAACAAAATGAGTTGAAAATTCTTGACAACGGGCCATGACAAGGATTGGATTCTATGTTGATGTGCTTAGGTACATTAGATAAATGCAGGAAAACTTAAGTTTGTAGAAGACTCGCTTTCAGACAGAGAAACAAAGGGGCCATTTTTGTATTGTCCTGGGACTCAGGTGCTCGGCTAGGTATAACCCTGCCACTTGGTGGTAGGTGGGCTTAGAACTGGGTCTAATCCCTGCCTCAGAACTGAGTATCTGGCTAGCTGGCTGAGGGAAGGATTATCCTGGTGCCCATTGCAGTAACTGATCATGGTCCTTACAAGATATTTACAATGGGAACTCTATATGAGGGTGGGTTTTTCAACAAGTCTACAGACTAACACCAGAGAATGAATGGTGGTTGTCCTATCAGACTTTATGCCATTGGACAGGCTTCTGGGCCTGGAAAGGGAACTTGGAAGAGCATGAAAGGACTCTAGCTTTGAGAGGAAGCTGTGTTACTAGTCAGATGACTAAAACGGGGAGCCAAGACAGAACCCTAAGAAGACACCTGGAGCTGGGAGTCTTGCTCCCAGCAAGACACATTAGCAGTGAGGCAGACAAACCACGTCTTGGGTTCAGATATTAGTTCCTTAAGAAGCCCCTACATCAGGTTAAGCTTAGCTTTGGGTCTTGGAGAAAGACCTGAGACTGTTTAGTTTATATCTTCTAATGTTTAGCAAGATGCCTGGCAGTATAGCACACATTAACTAATAGATTGCAATGGAGTGTCATGAGTGGTGTTTTGAAAATGTAAAAAAAAATGCAAGCTTATATAAAGTTGGATTTAACTTTAAGTGAAAAAAAAAAAAAAGCCTTTTACTACTATTGAGGTTACATAATCACCAAAAGGCAGGAAGGAAAAGTCTATGTTGAGAGATCCTGAACTTACTCTAGAAGCTGTGTAGTCTGGTGAAACAAAGAAACAAACAACACAGTCTATGATTTCACATAGATCTGGGTTTAAATCTCAACTTTGCTGAGCACTGTGTGATCATGGCCAATGACTTTACCTCTCTGAGCCCAGCGTAGTCACCAGTAAAATATGGTTGCAGTTGTTTTTTGGAAGGGGTTTGATAGGAATTAAATGTATTGATGTGAGTTAAATGCTTATGTGGTTCCTGAGGCACAGGAGGCAATGGAAATGGCAATTCACATAGACAGTCCCAGAAGAGCCGCAGGGGAGAGAGGTAAGAAGTTTTTAATGCCTTGCTGAGCGATCTGCTGATTCTGGTGGGCCTCATCCTTGTGCTCCCTCTCTGATGCAATTTTTGCTGATGTAATGGGCTGGGTTGATGTCCTGCAGATTTGATGACAGGACACCCACACCCTGTCACCCACTCTGCCAAGATGGACTGCACTCATTGACTCCACTCCCTTGTTGATCCCTCCACATGAACACCCCAGTGGAATTTAGGCTTTATTCATGGCCTCCTGGAAAAATCAGCACAGGTGCTGGTGGTGGTCATGTTCTTAGAGACAGGGCTTGTATTCAGAGCTGGCATCTAGCCACCTGGGCAAACTCTACCCCTCTCATCCTTTGTTCCCTCATTCAGTTTTCTAACCTTTCTATTTCTTGTTTTATGCATTTGAGTGTGCACCTTGGCTATCCTTCTCATTTGGAGGAGTGGGAGAATTCTGAAAATAAGAATCAAGAAAAAAGGTTCAGCTAGTGTGCTCAGTGGTTGAGTATTAACCTATGAAACAGGAAGTCAAAGTATGAATCCCAATTGGGGCATAGCCTAGGTTGCAGGCTTGATCCCCAGTCTGGGGTGTGCAGGAGGCAGCTGATCAATGATTTTCTATCATAATTGATGTATTTATCTTTCTCTCCCTCTCCCTTTCTCTCCAAAATCAGTACAAATTATTTTTAAAAAGGAATCAAGAAAAAAAGGTCTTTTTTCCCCCTGTTGCCAAAGCTTCCAGAAAATGGAGACTAGTTGTTAGAGTCATGTGGCCCTGTGTCTCTTTATTAAGTCACCCATAAAGACAAGGCCCATGGGGCGATTTTAAGTTTGGGAACCTTAGTATCATGGATTGCATAAAATGCCTTCTACACTATTGCCCCCACCTCTTATTCCTCTTTTCCCTTCCAAATAAAACAGAAAGCAGGCAGAATACACATTTAGGGTTGAGTTGGCTGATTTAAATATGATCAAACTATATCTTTTACTGAAAACATGACCAGGCTATATTCAGGTAGAAAGGCAGGCTGATGTTATGGAGAGCATATCGTCCATCTTGGGTTTGTGCTGACCTTGGCTTTAACTGGCTCAGTGACCTTATCACTTTCTGGGTCCAGTTATCATTAACTGATATTTACTGAGTGTTGAGTATATTTCTGGCACTGAACAGATGCTTCATACATGTTATCTTCTTTAATCCTCACCACAATCTTTATAAGAATGTATAGTTATCCCCATTTCATACATGAGGAAGATGAGGCGCAGAGAAGTAAATTAGTGGCATTAATAGAACTAATGACTTTCCTACAGCTGAAGTTCCTGACACTGATACTGTGGCTTCTATTGCTATTGCTCTTCCTAAACCTCACTGCCTGCTAACTACTGTCCCCTTTCAGTCATTTGACATGTAAATACATTTGATATCTCTATAAAATAGTTTGTCTTGCCTACTTCACAGAATCGCTTTGAGGAAGAAGAATTTTTAAAAGTATTAATGGTTTACAAATGTAAAAATACACACTAATATGAAGAAATGAAAGTTGGCAGAAATAGAGAAATAGAACAGGATAAAAGGGAGAAGGTAAATAGAAAAACGTTTATTAACATATAAGTGCTTACCATATGTAATTGCTTCACGTGTTATTTTATTTAAATTTCATAACAACTTAAGACAGGTACATGCTAGTGCCATTGTTTTCCCTGATTTACAGATGAGGAAACTATAAGATCACATGCCTGGCACATAGCACCACTGGAACTGAAGCTCAAATCAGACTTGGGAGCCTGCAGTTTTACCTCTGCTAATGTGGTATTCTGCCCTTCAAGAGTTTTCAGGGGGTAAGGGCAAAGGCTAGCAAACCCATGAGTAGGTCTCCTCACTTGCTTTTTTCACATGAGTTGTCTGTCATGAAGGCGGTGAGAGCTAAGGTGATTTCTAAAGCACTCACAGGAATTGGCCATAAATAAGACGGGGGGTTAGGGAAGAGCATCATCAGGCAGAAACTTACTGAAGAGTTCATAATTTACCCTAGAGGGCAATGAAGGGTGGGATGTAGGGGCGTGTCGTGCTTGGCGCTGAGGATAGAAACATTGCTCTGGCAGCTGTGTGGGCCATGTGGCAGGACTGGGGGCAGGAGGGTGTGTGGTGGTCAGGAACAAAGTCCATGAATCCAACAGACTCAACTGTCAGCACTGGGGAACAGGTGACTTAGCCTGTCTGAGTCTTTGATTTTTCACATTTTAGAAATGAAGGATAATGACAACACCCACCCAGTAGGATTACCGTGAGGATGAAATGAGAGCTGTTTTGCACAAGTGAGTGCTTGGTGAGGATCAGCTATTCATACTGTGAGCTGTTCCAAGAAAAGCAGTTAAAGATGATGATGAATATTTTGTCTCAGATGGTGGCAGTGGGAGTGGAGAAAAGTGGACAGATTTAAGAGAAGTAGAATCGAGAGAATTTGACCATAAATCACATACGGGTGGTAGGAAAGGAAGGGACTGTGAGAGGGAGGAAAGTGGTAGAAAAAGGAGAAGACAGCACCAAAGGAGTACAGGAAGGGGTGTCAAAGTTGTGGATCCTATAAAAATACCGAGTTTTAGGCAAGGTGTAATCACAGGAGATGTACAAAGGAAAGATACAAACAAGAATCAAGTCTTAGGGTGGTTGAGGGAAAAATCCACATGTCCTAATTCACCACAATTTAAGAAGCAGCTGCTATATTAGACAGCAATCAACAAGACAAGGTGTTCTAGTTATATTTTTTGATAGGTATTTGCTCTAGCATTTGTGCTTATTAAATGTTCATATTCTGAGTTTAGAGTAGAAAATATGTTCTTTTTTCAAAATTGTTTTGCCTATTCTGAGTCCTTTGTATTTCCCTGTGAATTTTAGGATCAGTTTGTCAATTTATGCCAAAAAAGCATTTAGGATTATGATTGGGATTATACTGAATCTGTAGATGAACTTGGAGAGTATTATCATTTAACAATATTACTCCTTGCACATCATGAACTTGAAATGCTGTTTCATATATTTAGGTATCCTCTTATTTCCTTCAGTGAAAAATTTTGTTGTTTTTTAGTATACAAGTCTTGCAATTTTTTGTTAATTTATTACCTATTTTATTATTTTAATGTTATTATAAGTGAAATCATTTTCTTAATTTTATTTTCTGAGTGTTCATTGCTAGTGTATAAAAATACAAATAAGTTTTATACATTGCCTTGTATCCTACAAGCTTGTTGAGAGTATTCATTAGTTCTAATAGGTTTTTTTTAAATTGATAGGTACCTTAGTATTTTCTATGCACAAGATTATGTCATCTGTGAATAGAGATATTTTTACTTGTTCCTTTCCAGTCTGGATGTCTTTTATTTCTTGTTCTTGCCTAATTGTCCTGCTAGACCTCTAGTGAAATGGAAGTGGTGAGAGCTGATATCCTTCTCTTTATCCTGATCCTGGGATAAAGCATCAGTCTTTCACCATTACATGTGATAACCACTGTGGGTATGTTTTTTTTTGTGTTTGTTTTTTTTTAAAAAAGGCTTTTCTTTATCAGATTGAGGAAGCACCCTTCTATTCCTATCTTTTATAGTGTTTTATCATGAAAGAGTGTTGGATTTTATAAAAGGTTTTCTTTCTGTGTCTTTGCAATTGGTCATGTGTTTTTTTCTCCTTTATTTTATTAAATTGGTGAAATGTATTAATTGATTTTCAGATGTTATACCACTTTGTATTCCTGGGATAAATTCCACTTAGTCATGGTGTATATTCCTTTTTATATGTTTCTGGATTTGATTTGCTTGTATTTATTGAGGATTTTGCATCTATATTTGTAAGAACTGGTGGTGTATAGTTTTTGTTTTTCCTTGTCAGCCTTTGTCTAGTTTTGGTGTCAGGATAATAATGGTTTCATACACTAAGTTGGAAAGTGTTTTCTCCTCTTTATTTTTGGAAAGAGTTTGAGAAAGATTGGTGTAAATTCCTCTTTAGACATTTGGTAGAACTCACCAGTGAAGGCATCTGGGCCTAAGCTTTTCTTTGGGGGAATTAAAAAAATTTACTGATTCAGTCTCATTACTTTTATGGGTTTATTCAGATTTCTTCCATCATTTTTGTTGGTTTGTGTCTTTCTTGAAGATTTTTCATTTTATCTAGATGATCTAACTTATTCTACAGTTTTTTTATATACCTCATGCATCTTTTTTTCAAGTTATTTTAAAAAGGATGATATACTTTTTGAAAATAAAGGCTTCTGTAAGGCACAGCTATATAGTTCTGAGGAACAGACCTTGTGGTAATAATGACTATTACAGAGTGTTTCCTGTGTGTTAGATATTTTGCTACATGCTCTACATGGGTAGTTTCATGTACCACAGCAATTTGAGGTACTGTGTTATGCTGGAAACAGAGGCTCCCAATGGGTATGCTGTTGGCCTGTGGTGGGGTTGGTAACTGCCTCCACATAATGTGGACACTTAGGGTAGAATCAGTTGAGAGGGGTTCTTAGTCCCATCCTCACCAAGCCTTATTTTGGGAGAGAAGGGATTCTGAGGCCATCTCTTTATGCAGAATGTCAGGAGGTGCTGAGGACAGACAGGATGCAGAGCAGAGGGATGTCAGGACTCCTGCAGCTTCAGAAGAGCTCCGGAAACCACAAGACTCTGGTGGGTTCTGCAGAGGGAGCGAGTAGGACAGGGAGACATTTTGAATTTCTCCCACATTACTCTCCAGAGGCAGCCAAAGGCTCAGATTTCAGGGTGTGCTGGGAGCATGGACTGGGGACACAGCACAGAGAGATTTCCAGCTTGACCCAGGGCAGAAGGTTCTGGGAAGGTGCTAGATGCAATTTCTGCAGCCTCCAAGGTGAGAGGACAACCTCCACCTCTGTCTTTTTGGGACACTCCACGGGACATAGACCCCTTAGAGCAATAATTGTATCTTTGTGTCATAAATGTATTTTTAGGACTCACTGGCATTAGGCTAATGCTTCAGCTGCAGAAACATCCCCCAAACATTGGAAAATTCATTGTTCTGCTCCATTCTAAAATCCCCCTAGTATTTTGGGGCTTGAATTCAAGTCCCAGATCCACCTATTCCTGGCCATGTGACCTCAATCACAGCACTTTCCCTTCTAAACCTCAGATTTATCATCTGCAAAATGAGAAAAAATACATACATCTCATAAATCATTCTAAGAACCAAATTAAATTAACGTATGGAAAAGGTCTTTGTAAACTGCTAAACCCCACAAAGGTTAACATATGACTCCCTTTTTTTTTCCCAAATGGAAAAAGCCATGGAGTTGAATAATCTCGTACATGATTGTCCATTTATGTCAGCCTGCCGAGGTCACGTGATGTGACTTTGAAGTGGCGAAAGTGTGATTGTCAGGCTTTAGAAAGGAAGCAGAGGACCTGGGCTTCGCTGGCCTCTGCACGGTGGCGAGCACAGCTGGAAAGGTAATGAAAAGGCAATGACCTCACAAACCTGCAGCCCCTCTCAGGGGCAGAAAAAGTCAAAATAAAGACAACTGAGAAGCCAGACTTGGGCAAGTTGAAGAAATGAAACAAAAACAGACCTGAAGAGCATTTATATATAAAAAAGTATTATTGGAATAAATAGTTTCTATGTTTCTTTCCTGAGTCTTTCTAGTCAGTTCCATCTGGTGATATGAATTGGTTATTTTAATCCTAAGAATATGACTGGGATGGGGGAAGCCCTGTGTTTTTAGTGTGGTTCCTTGTGAAAATTGAGCATGATGCTGTTTCTCAGGATAGTGTTGTAGCTATCGTTGGCTGGGAGGGCATTCTCACTGATTTTTTGGGAACGTTTTAGTCTTGAGAGAAGAAGATGGGTAGGGTGGTGGAAAGACTGCAGGTGTCAGGGTTGGCAGATGCCTTTTTGACTCCTGGCTCCCTTCTTTCCAGCTGGGTCTTTAGGGAAGCTGTTTACCCCAGATTTCCTTATCTGTAAGCTAAGGAGAATATATTACCTTTCCCATAGGGTTGAGATGATGACTAATAAACAATGATAAATTGTTGTTACCTTCCCTGCCTTCTTTTTTGATTTAGCTTTTCACATCATAAAACCAACAGCATTTAATCAGAAAACATTTTGGAAGAAGTCCTTCTACCTCGTCCCAGATGTGCCCTGAATGCTCTGAGGTATTTTTGTCTAGGAGCTTCCGGATTCCCAGAGCTCCCTTAACAAGGTGGTCAAATGGCGTCGCTCTGGCCCATTGACTCCTCCAGAGCACCCTGTCCATCCTGTGCCCCTAGGGCATGGTCTTGCGATCTGGGCCCTGATCTAGGAGAATTGGTGGTCACTTTGGTTCTAGGCACATGAACATGATGAAATAGTCCTCACACATAGGCCGCTGTATCAGTCAGGGTCCCCACAGGAATAGGGCAAGCTTCCACGGGTTAATGAGAGATGTGATGAAGGGACCACTTCAGAGCTGTGAGCAGGCTGACCAGGGTCTAGTGACAGCACGGAGCCATTCCCACCCCCAAAGCTGGATGGCACCGGGGCCACGGGAAGAACTCACTGGAGAGGGCTTAGCTGGGAGAGAGGGGCCGCCCGCCACACATGGAGATACACAGCCACTTCACCCAAACCCAGCAGAGTGGCAGTGCAGAGAGTAGACATCTGACTTCTCTTCTCTTCCACCCTCCAGTCAGGGATCTGTGGCAGCTCCTAGGACACAGTGGGGAGCTGAGAATGGATCTAGGAGGGCAAAGGGAGACCATCCAGCAGAACTGTCTTCCACTGAGGGAGGGTCACTAAGACTGGTTGTGACCTTATACAGACTTACACCACACACACACACACACACACACACACACACACACACAACCTTTTATTCCATCCTTTTGTTTTTTTTCTGTCCTTTTGTACATCTAGGAAGGGAGAGATGTAATACTTCCCAGCTTTGGTTCCGAGAAGTCCTATCTGCTTTTTGTTGTGATTCTTGGGCACAACACTGGCAACACACATTTCAGATATGGCACCATTCACAGGCCCCACTGAGGAACTGTGGAAACTGGTTCTACTGATACTTGTAATTCTTTATTTTCCTTCTGTACACAGAGGAGGAGTCGCTCTTGAGGAGTGATGTGAGGTGTGCAAACGTCACCCCAGGTCACATCACCCTATGTCAGGACTTCCCACATGGCTCACTTCTGGGGGCTACTGTGTTGAAGCTACTATGCAATTGCACACATTTCCCAGGATCAGAGAACAGCCACCACCATTAGTCTAATGCCCCCATAAAGTTGGCTAGGGCAGCATCCTAGAAAAGAGGTTGGGTTAGCAAGAGAACGTTTCAAGAGAGGCAGCCGAAGGGACCAGGAAATGCCTGCTCTGCCCACAATAAGTGGGGAATGGCACACAGTCTTCAGTGCGCCTGCCGATATTGCTGTGCCGGCAAAGAAAATGTTCACTGGAGAAATTAGCTTAGGCAATTAAGAATTTGCTAGGTCATTCTGAAATTATAGCTTGTTGTTTAAGCATATGAAAACAAAATTTAGGACCTTATTTTTTTACTACATAGACATAACAAGTTCATACATGAATAAAAATTAGGTTCTCTGCCAATGAATGATACTAAGATGCCATACTATTCTTGCCTGTTATTTTTATCACCGTGAAATAAACCATATTTACATGATTATTTAACATATGTTTTTCCGCAGTTTTAGATTCAGATTTTATCATAGTAATAAGAGCTGGCAGTTACATAGCACTTACTATGTACCATGCACTGTAAAAAATTGTTTACATATGTTAACTTCTTTAATCCTCATATACTCGTATCCATGTGAAGTAACTAAGGAACAGAGAGGTTAAATGACTTATCTGAGGTCACACAGCTAATTAATGAAAGAACCAAGATTTGAACCCAGATACTCTTAAAGATTACATAGTACTAGAGAGCTGTGATTTATTGGATGCCTTGTTCAATCTTTACCATGATTCTGTGTAAAAAAAAGACTGTCCTTCTCACAAACGAGGAAACTAAAAGTCAGAGAGGCTTAGATATTTGCCCCAGTGGGAGGCCGGCTCCTGGACCTAGTGTCCTTGCGATCATCACAACTGGAAGTTCAGTTATGATCCTCTGGTTCCATGTAAGGGCCGAGGAGCAGAGACTTTCACTTCTCAAAGGCCCTCTCTCTATAGCCTGTTCTTTAGTACTTCCCGTTGCTCTTGCAATGCCTCTACTCCTGGGTGATTCAAGGCCTGCCTGCTTCTCCGCGATCCTGGGTCCCTCTTTCTTTCCCTCACCCACCACACCCTGTCTGGCCAGCCTTCTCTAAGCCCTTCACACCTGCCAAGCTTTTGCCTTTGGGGTCCCTTCTACCTGACACCCCTCCTCCTTCTCTCTTCAGACAGCTCATTTTCATTCTTTAGGCCTCAAGGCAAGTATGTCCTGCTCAGTGAAGTGTACCTGACCCCCTTTCAAAAGTGTCCCCATCCACCTTTGTCTCTATCCTATGACCCTTTTTATATCTCTCAGTGAACTTCCCCAGATATTGTTTGTCTTGCTTGATCACTTACATGAGTTGTGTGCTGTGGTTTTTGCTCCCCTTTGCTCTGTGAGAACAGGGCCTCACCTGTTTCCTTCACCTCCTTCCCTAAGCACACTGCTGGAAGACCCTCAGCTGCCTTCAAACCCAGCCCTGCACTGGGCTGGAGTGAGAGAGGTTTGTGCTCTGCTATCCACACGAAGCAGCCGGACCCAGGACAGGAATCTGGGTTCAGCTGACAAGTGAAGACAGAGGCTGCACTCCGCCATCTGGAAAGGCCCTAGCGCCTGGCTTATTTGGCCAGATGTTCTTGGGAGTGTCTCATTGTCACCTTCGGGTCCATGACCCTGGCCCGTGGCAGGGAGCCTCCCCTGCACTTTGAAGCTTTCTGACAAGTGCTCCAGGGTGTGCCTTTAAGTGACTTGTGTACACTGTGGAACTTGGCTCCTGACAGCCTCATTTTTAAAGGGACCATCTGAAGCCTGGGTTTTGTTGTTTATTTTTGCTTTCTTTTTCTAACTGTGGCTCACCAAATCGCCTGTTTCAGGGACGTTTAGGCATCCAGTTTCCCTTACTCTCCAGCACTGCCTTTGAGCAAATTCATTCTGAGATGTCCCCTGGGTGCTGGGCGGCTGAGGGGTCAGGCTCTGTGGGGAGGGGAAGCCTTCTCTCTCATGTCCTCTTTTCAGAACTTTCTTTGGATATTATCAACAGGAGAGGCTTAGATGTGAGTACTGGCCTGTGTAGGAAAGTGCAAGAATACATGAGTTTGAGCTTCAGGGTGCATGCTGGCAAATCCTGACCTCAGTTTCCGCAGGCGTTGACAGGTAACCATTGGTTTCCATCGCGAGAGGGGAGCCTTAATCTTCCCATGTGTGGGATGTGCCCCGTGGGGCTGTGTTTTGTAGGCAGTGAGGTTGAGGCTTGCCCAGAAAAATAACATGTTTTCTTTGCCTGGTGCTTGAGCTGTTTTCCTGGTGACTGGCTGATTGACGGTTTGGGAGGAAAAGAGACATTGGTTAACTTGGGTGTCCAGAGGGTGTGTGTGTGTGTGTGTGTGTGTGTGTGTGTGTGTGTGTGTGTCTGCCTAAGTGGTTGTTTCTGTTTCTTTGGAAACTGTAGAGGACAGATGAAGAAATAACGGAGATACTTGGGCTTTAAGGCTTTGGACTTCTGTTCAAGGTCCTTGAAGCATCTTACAAACATTAGCTAGATGTCGCTTTTGAATAAGCACCTTGCTTGGAAAAGACCAGAAATCCTTTGATGTGGGTATCACGAAGGTGGATCAGCATACTGAAGGTTTGGGAAATAACTGGGAATTTTGCCATCCTAAATCTTACTGGAGCGGCTTCACCGGCGTTGCTCCCTCCAGAGGCACTTAGTGGAGAAGATAAATCAAAGTCGTATCTAAACAAGGCTTTTTCTCAGCCTTGACGAAAAATGCTTTTGTGAGGTTAAAAATGCCCAATACACAGGGTGTAGTAGGACACAGAAGAGATCTTTTCATTAGTAAAATTTGGACTACTGCCAAACATTTAAAACACTCAGAATCTCTGAGGCTCTCTACATACACACAGACCCTTCTGCCTTAGGAGGTGACCTACTTTCAGGGACGGAGGTCTCGAGCCATTCACCCTGAACTCCCCAGTGCCCTGGGCTAGAAATGTTGCTCTTAGGGAGATGTCAGCCCGCCACTTTCCTAAGTGCTTGAAATGACCAGGTGTCTAGTTGTGCTGTGACTTCCTAACTCACTCTTCATGTCTGATTCAAAATGTTTTTACCCCCATGGCATCTTTTGGGAACAAAAATTGTGAAGGAAGTAAAGAAAAATTAAGAGAGATCAAAAGTAAGATGAATAAAGGAAAATGTAATTTGCTAAGGAAAATATAATAACAAAAGGAAGATTTGCTTTCTTTTTTCATAACGCAAATGAAGAGGAGATGTCAGAAAGGTCAAATCTGCCTTAGCCTTCGTGTAATGTCCGTGCATAAGCCTAAACTCACCCACAGATAAGAAGGCACTGAGTTTCTCAGCTTGTCCCAGGCACCTGAACTCCATGATTTTCTTACCTTGAGGGTGATGGGGCCTGGACTGCAAGGAGAGTGTAGGTAGGCACAGGTGAGGGTGTGGACATTACCTGCATTTCTGTGGTCAGGAGCAGTACTCTAGGAAGGTAAACAGGTTCACATGCAGTTCCTGTTCTGGCTCCTCCAAGCTCAGGGCAAGGTGTCCAATGCTCCCTGGCTGCCTTAGGCAGCAATGGTCAAGTGACCAATTCCCCAAGCTCATAGGTTGGCTGCAGTGTTGCAGAGCTAGGGCTCAAATGTAGACCAGAGACTCCACAGCATGCCTTGACATCATGCCTCAATTAGAATATAAAGAGAATTACTTCTACCCAGCAACCTTCAAGTAAAAAGCTAGTAGATAAGGTATAGCTGGATAATTACCAGATTATCAGAAAACTAGGGGCCTGGTTCACAAAAATTTGTGCACTCAGGGAGGTCCCTCAGCCTGGCCTGTGCCCTCTCGCAGTCTGGGACCCCTCAGGAGATGTTCACCTGATGGTGTGCCTGGCCAGCCTGGGTGAGGGGCTGATGGCTGTTTGCAGGCTGGCCAAACCCCCCAGTGGGGACCCTCACCCCATGGGGGTGTGGCTAGCCTGGGTGAGAGACTGAGGGCCGTTTTCAGGCAGCTCATAGTCCCTTCAGGGTTCGGGTCCCTACTGGGGTGCCTGTCCAGCCTGGGGGAGGGGTTGAGGGCCGTTTTCAGGCTGCCCACAGCTCCCATTGACCCAGGGTCCCAGCGAGGCTGGCTGGAATCAGGTTTATGGGGTTTATTTATCTTCTGTAATTAAAACTTTGTAATTAAAATTTCCTGATTGCTTCAGCTCTGTGGCTTCTAAATTGAAACATTGTTGCCTTGAGCAGAGGCACAGCCGGCCTACACAGGCAGTTTCCTCCATCGCTGGTGCAACGGAAGCCTCCTGTTTGCTCTAGCTCCGTGGCTGCTGGTCACCATCTTGGCTGGGTTAATTTGCATATGACCACTCTGATTGGCTGGTGGGCGTGGCTTGGGTGTAACGGAGTAGGGTCAATTTGAATATTACTCTTTTATTAGATTGGATCATAGAAGTCAGAATCTCATTAAAGATCATCATCTCCAACATCCTTCAGGCTGGCAGGTATAGACGTCAGTAGCTATGTGTTTACCTTAAGACAAGTCTGTAATAAAAACAGTAACCAGCATTTCATAGCCCTTTCCCTAATAGCATCCAATTCGACCTCCCCAATATCCCTGTGAGGCAGATAATGCTGCCATTGTCTACTGTCTCTTTTTATAGTGAGAAAAATAATGTTCAGAGAAGTTAAGCAACTTGCTCAAAATTACACAGCTAGTGAGCAAGGGAGCTGAGATTTAACTATTGATTTTGTAATGTAACATCTGGACCCTTGGTCACAGTGTTAGGTTTACCACCAGCACTGTAGTCTTATTTATCAGGATTAAAAGCAAAATAAAGCATAATTTAAAGCAAGCAAACACATAATAAACCTTACTTCTAGTATTGCTCCAAGGTGTGCTGTGTGTGTGAGTGTGTGTGCACATGTGCCTTGAATTGACATTTTATGAAAAAGATTTAACTGTGAAAGGAGATTAAATGATATTTGAGTGGGGAGTTAATGAAACAGCCTTGCTTTCTCATGGCCTCTGAACTCTCAGAGCCCTTTGCTAACACCCCGTTATGGCCTTTAACACTCTTCCTCCCACCACAGGCATCTGTACAGGCCTCACCTCCCGTGGGGCGGTCAGTGATCAGAGGCAGGGCTATCTTTGCGGTGCCTTCATGTCCTGTCACAGGGCCAAATGCATGGGAGGTGACCTGAGATGATGGGGGGAAAGAATGAATGAATGAGACCAGTGTTCTCAGTTTCTGATCTGCCCCCAATGCGTGCGCAGGCTGAATCATTTGTGAACAAGCTCTCAGTGACAGGTAATCAATCACTGTCCCGGAAGCAGCATGTGAGCAATGGCCTCTGAAGCTCCTTGAATTCCCTCCCTGAGCAGCTGCAATTTCCCTGTGAGGATTTGGGGGCTTGTCTCTTCCCTTCCCCTTGACTCAACCTGTCAATGGAGAGGCCTCATAGGCCTTCCTCCACATCCCCTCTGGGTGCTGCCTGCCTGCACCCTTTCCCCTTTCACTTTGCCTCTTGGAAGAGTCCAGGTTGGGGTATTTCGCAGGACCTGACCTACACACCCTAGCAAAGAGACCTCATTCATGCTTAGGGAGGGCCTGAAGTTGTGGAGGGCAGGGGCGCTAAAAAAATCCCCTTCCCCTTTCCTTGCTGATGTGTAGTGTTGATCAAAAAATGGTGCTGTTGTCTGGGGGCCTCGCCCTGGGGGACAGAAGGAGCTGGCCCTGTATTTGTTTATGAATGGTGGGGACCTCAGGCTGAATTGGAGTCTGGTACAGTGTAACCTCTGTGGGTGGTGGTTCAAGGAAAAGGCCTTTTCTTTCTGTGTCCCTTTTCCAGGATGTGTCAGCGGATTCAGAGGCTTCAGTGAGTGACTCTTTTGTTTAATCAAAATTGGAAGTTTAAGAAGACATTAAGGATTTTTCTAGTCTATGGAAATGATTTGGTGATGCTTAAAAATATGGCTTATTTCTGCACTTTTAAAATACCACTGCAATGATCCTGAGCTTGGTGACCATGTGCCCAGAGGCGGACCTGCAGAGGAAATGAAAAGGTCTAAACGCATGCCCCCATTCTGTCTCCTGGCGAGTCCCTGGGTTACATTAGGGACTAGGTATCAGTTTTAAGTCTTGAGCCAGTTTATGGGGATGAAATAATCTCTGTAATGTTTGTGTTTGAATACATACATGATTCACCACACCCTAATTTCTCAATAGGAAAACTTGATAGGCCACAAGAGAAAAAATTAAATACATATGCATTTAAATATGTATTTGTGTTTATATGTAAATTATATATATATACTACATATATATATTATATATACACTACATATATATATGTGTGTGTGTGTGTGTATATATATATATATATATTTTTTTTTTTTTTTTTTTCCTATTAAATTTTCTTACTGAGGAGGTTGGTTAGGAAACCAGTGTTCCCCTAATAAGTATTCTATGGACTGATATCTACCAGCAACATTAAAACAGAATTTAGAAATTTGTGATGTTCTCTATTTACATTTTTAAAAAGGAGAAAAGGAAAGAGAACCATGCTCTTTTCGATGGAGGTATCCTCAGCAATAACAGAAAACCGACAGGCAGGTATCAGGACTGGAAAGGCTGAGTAAGCGCCTTCTTTCCCTATTGGACCAATGCTTTCTCTTGCTGCTGTTGAGTTGGCACTGCTTAAGGTGGTGTGGTAAGATGCCTGGAGAGTGGTGGGCTGTAGGTAGCTAACCTAGGTAATTCATCCAAAGCAGTGGTTCTCAACCTTCCTAATGCCACGACCCTTTAATACAGTTCCTCATGTTGTGGTGACCCCCAACCATAAAATTATTTTTGTTGCTACTTCATAACCATAATTTTGCTACTGTTCCGAATCGTCATGTAAATATCTGATATGCAGGATGTATTTAGGCGACCCCTGGGAAAAGGTCGTTCGATCCCCAAAGGGGTCGCGGCCCACAGGTTGAGAACCGCTGAGAGCAATCTACTCTGTTCCCGCTGGCTTACTCTTCTGTCTTCTCTGGATCCGATCTGAGCGGGTATGCTTCTGCTTAGTTACAGTTTTGGCAACAGTCCCCATCCCTCCTTCACACTGAGTGGGAATGATCATTTCACATACTTTTTTGAATATTCATAATGTTTTTATTGGCATTGAATCTAGCCTTAGCCTAAGCTTAGTTCTATTCGAGGTTTGCAAAGCTCTTTGAAAAGCATAAAGAGGTGGGCATGCGTTTAGTCCTTTATTTTCATTTTCTCTTCTGCATGCTGACTTTGTTTTTGTTGTCTCACCCTGACTATTCTTTTACCCTTATCTATCTTACTATTTTACTCTTATCTTCTTACTATTTTACCCTTATCTTCTTACTTCTAAACCAGAGGCAGTGGGGCTTATATTAGAATTACTCTTGCAAAAGCTGCACTATTGGCTGATGGGTAGAGGGACTTCAGTGTTGCACAGGGTTGCCCATTCGGCACGTCATAGGATATTTCATACTCCCCAATTAAATGTCAGTGGTGCCCCCAGTAACAGTGGCAACAAAAAATTGGTTTCAGAGATTTCCAAATCCCCATGCAAGAAAATCATACCTTCCATAGGAGGGCAAATGAAAATGTGCCTTTGCTAGTCTTTAGAAAGGGGACCTTATTAGGATGGTTGCAGAATCTCCAGGTGACATCAGGTTTTTGTGTTGGTGTGGCCTTTAGGTGACCTGCTAGCACTGTCAAATGCTCACATGCTTGACATTTGAAGCACAGTGTCTTAGGAATCTGAATCTAGTCTCCGTGTGTATTTTTACCTTGTATTCAGCTGACACTTGTGAGTTGTCACAGACTCGGAACAGAAGTGCTGGTTACTTTAGATAGAACTTGGGAATGCCTCATTTTCTTCTGGAGTCAAAGAGAAAAAAGCACCCACGTGGATACCATCATTCTCAAGTGCCTTTTAATAGTAAGTCAGTAATAGTAATCTTTAGATTTAAAAACGAGATGAAACAGCCCCTTACTGGGCCCTGCAGAAAGCAGAGAGGTCTGGTGTAGTCCCCACCGTGTTTATTATCCAGCCTCACATTCTGTAGCTCAGACTCCCGCATGGGGAGAACGTCTCAGATGCTTTGCTAAAGATGACTGCAGCCCACACATTGGATGGGCCAGACATATATATTGTTGCTGGAGAGGCAGGGACACTTGTATAGGATAAAGATACAAAGAAAACATTTCTGTCCAATAAAAAGCATGTGAATGAGTGTAAATAAAACCAAGACTGGGAAGTTGTGATTTTTCAGAATACTTCAAAATATCCATTTCACATGAAAACAGTTGAAAAACCAAATGTACCCCGCATGTACCAAAAATGATCCAGAGGCAGAGTGGTCCGCGGGGAATGTGTTATAACTCTAAAGAGGCCAATTTTATCATGGAGCACAAGGGGAGAAGAAAGAACCTACTGACTTTCTCCTTATTTTCCAAAGGCAGCAACTTTTGGCCATTTAGAAGAATATACCCAAGTGTGATTCATGTCTTTGCTTCCATAGTGTTTCCTCTCAGGATTTCATGGGGACAGTTATTTTAAATTGCAGTGGAAGACTTTCTGGAAAGGTAAAAATGACCTTGTCAAGGAAATCCCTGATCACCTTCTTGTCCCAATTTTGCTTTCTTTCCTCCCCTCCCCTTTTCCCTCCCCTTGTCCTCTCCTTCCCTTTCCTTCCCTTTTCTCCCCCCTCTTCCTTTTCAGTTTGTTTGAATTGGGAGCAGGTAAGAAGGAAAAGTTTGCCACCTTTCAGCCTGTCTTCTGAGGTTGTCTTTGTCCCATTAGAAACAAGCTGAGTGGTTTGATTACCTTCAATAGTTCCTTTAAAACTGAGAGTCTCTATACATATGTCAAATAAACTTTTCTTAGAGATTTATTGTGCTTGATGGAGCACCGAGAGTAACAGGACCTGGGTGCCCGCACACTACAGCAGTTTGTTCACCACCACCTGTGCTTAGCAGGTATGTCAGCCCCCTGCACGCAGCCATAGGAAAGCTGCGAGAGGGCTGGGTGGAACCTAAAAGAGGATTCATCTCCAAAGAAACATGGAAAAATTAAAAAAAGAAGAAGAAGGAAAAAGAAAGAGGAATCTAACATATGAAACTCAATCCCACTGGAATGTTTTTTCATACATAGTATAAACGCCACATAAATAAAACCACAAACCTCTGCAGAAGTACAGGAGAGCATGGGAGCCCCCAGCGCGCTCTCCTCTCAGGGCCTCCTTCTGGAAGCAAGCAAGTGAGCGTCCAGAAACAAAAGCTATTTGAAACCCTTCCTCCTGGGCACTGCGGCCTGATTCAAAGGGAACTCTGGGCAGTCCCTTAGGAGGAGGCAGTATGTGAAACAACCCCAATGGAGTCTTTGATTCAGGTTTTGATGTTCTGAACTTTTGGGTACCAGTGGATGGTGAGCATCTTTTCTGGACAAGGGAAGTTTGAATGGAATAGTAATATTTAACTGCCACAGTGTCTGTTAAGTTTAGGACTTCTGGGGAAGAGTTCTGGCTGTACACTTCCCAGTAATATACCCACTTCTCGCCAAGCTCTGTTGAAATTTTTACTTAGAAGGTACAGTGTCTCTCTTGGTCCTGTTCCCTGTGTAAATCTCTGGTTTGAAAACTTTGCAGCATTCAAGGCGTTTTAAGCTTGAGGGCTGAAATGTCACTTTAAAAGCAGGGTTAAAAAGGTCACACAGCTGCAAATAATAATAGCCCAATGAAATTCAGATTTTAGCTGCAGCCCACTTCAGGAATAACACTGAAACAGGAAACAAGCCTACTAGATCTTTTTACCAGTGAAGCTAGTAAGGACACATCTGATAAAATGTGTGTGTATGCATGTGTGTGCATGTATGCATGTGTCAGACAGACGCACGAAGAGAGACAGAGAAAGACGTACATAACAAAACAGACCCACAGTGGAACAGATAATACAAAGAGAGAGACATAGAGTCTCAGAGGGAGAAGATATAGAAAACAAGATAGAGGAAGACACACAGATACAGAAAGGGATACAAAGACACACAAAATAATTGATTTGCTGGGACTGAAATTCAAGGGTGTTTATTTTTTATTTGAAATTAAGACATTCATATTTGAAAATTAAAGATATATTTTAAATACCAGGTTTTACTTCTCTCTCCTTTTGCAGTTAGCTTCCATTAGTTATTTTTCAGCAATGTCTCTTTGAATGTTCCTGCTTTATAATGGGTTACTAAAATAGTCTTGTTTTACAGATGAGCAAATAAGATAATGAAAGGTACAGTTTTCTTTCCAAAGAAAGACATTGCCCCAAATTGATATCTAATTCCTTTCCAATAGCTAGCCATGTGTTGAGAGAACCATGTTGTGTCCTTGCTTTTGTTTGTTATTATTTTTTAAATCCTCACCTGAGGACACATTTTTTAAAATTGATTTTTAGAGAGAGAAGAAGGGAGGAGAGAGAGAAAACCATACATAAGTTCCTCCCATGCATCCCCTTCATGGGGGATTGAACCCACATTCTAGTTATGTTCCCTGATCAGGAATCAAATCCAAAACTTTTTGGTGTATGGGATGATGCTCCAACCAACTGAGCCACCCTTCCAGAGCTGTGTCCTTTTTTTAAAAAGTAGAATCAGAATAAATAACCTACACTGTGCACTTGGTGAATTTGTGTTGGGTTATTACTGTGTGGGGGTCTTAGCATTTTTTGACGGATATATTGATTGAGATAATTGGCTTCCTCCTTACTGAAACACCAGTAATAAACAATCTTTGCTCCCAGAAACAAAGTAGGATTGATGTCGACTCACACAGTATGACTGACTCCAGATGCGCCAGTTTGTCAGCTGTCCTTGGCACTTAGGAAGGACTGGTTTCCTCCTCTAGCACTCTCTCAGCAGCCTAGAAAGTTCAGCAAGGTAGAAGGTCTGCTTCAAGTGAGTCCTGCCAAGAAGACTCTCTCCACAATCACAGTAGGACAATAAATGCTGACAGATGTTGTTAACATCACTATTAAAATTCACACACCCTCTTTGAGTTCCATAATTCCTTCATATCCGGATTAATACCATAGCTGATGGCGCACATCGGTTATTATTAGTGCTCACTAACATTTAGATTCAGTTTGCAGCTTTAAAGTTCCCATAACTTTTGGTGTTGATCAAAGTGCATGCCAGATTTTCAGATTAAAGCAACATTGTTAGTGTCTTACTGTTCTGAATCCTGTATCACTGTGCAACTCTACCTGCTGTTCCTGAGGGAAATTTGTGCCAATCCACTAAGATTGGAGTTTAACTGGAGATCAGCAATGGTGTCCTATGATTTACACAGAGAAACAGCCCTCTTGGCTTTTACAGCAAATGATGTAGTAGGTTGTTTTTTTCCATTTGGACTCACTGTTGTCCTTTCATTTAAAGTACATATTTACAGTATTTTGCATAGACCATCCAAAATTTTAGAAACATTTGTGTTTTTGCAATGTTTGCCATTCATGAAATGGTAATTCCAAGGATATCCCTAAGTGCCTGGCAAAGCGTCTGAATGGATTGCATCAGCCATTGTGGAAGATTTCCCATTTTAGACCAAGAGGAATTTGTGGGGTCAGATGATGAACAATGAAAGAGATTCTTGCTCATTGCGAGGCCAGACGAATCCAGTGGCAGTTGAGGGTCTGAATTGCAAATCCAACCTGTCATCTCCTTGTCAACTGGGAAAAACCTCTATTCACTTTAGGCACTAGTAGAGTTTGTTATTAGGGTTTTGTGTTGTTTTCCAAAAATTTGAAGGGAAATTAGACTCATGAGGCATTTAAGTGAACACTGAATCTGAACTTTGGAAAAGAGAAACAAAAAATAGAAGCTTTCAAATGATTGAGCAGCCAGCCACAATTATGACTGTAACTAACCAAAGTTACGGATTCACTCCATGTTCCTCCAAGGGCACTCTGGGGTGGGGGGAGGGTGTCACAGGCAGCTCACAAATGGCTAACAGACTGGACTTCAGTGGTTTTGATGCTCATGGCAACATTAACAGACTGAATTTATCATGAAGCAACACATTTACATGTGAAGTTTAATGAAAAGTAGCTTTAACTCAATTGTTTTCACCAAAAGCAACTTCACTTCCTCCCCCTCACCCATTAAATCTGGGGAGAGTTTTGGCCTTAACTGGGAACAGGTGGAATGAGGCCTGCACAACTTTTTGCCTCGCTGTGCCCTTGGTTCTAGGCCAAAGAAGGTTGAGAACCACTGCCATAGAATAGAGAAAAGGCAAGCTGTTTGGGATGGTATATTGTGATGATTCAGGATCCGTTCCACAAATATTTATTGAACACCTACTATGTCAGCTCTGTGCAGTGTAGCCTGGGGTATGGCCATTGCCAAACACCACTTGGTTCATTAGAATATACCAGCTAGAAGAACAACTGAGTGGGAAATGAGATGATGAAGCCCCTCTTCTGAGACCCAAACACAGAACCCGCTGGCTGAAATCACATCTGAGTGATTTGCCCCCACTTGATGGATGATAAAAGAATATATGTAGGGCCTTAGTAGGAGTCTTTTTGAGAGACTAATTATTACTGTGTGCTAGAAAAGAGCCATAATAATAGACCATAAAAATGGCTCATGACTGATACATTAGACCAGATCATACTAGTTGATAAAAATAACGATGCTTGCATGGTAGAGTGGCGCCATTTAGTAAAACTACAAATGCCCACAAAGAAAGGAATGAGCAAGGATTTGCTGTTTGCAGAGGCTGAATGTGGGAACTTTGGAGCATCCAAATACAGCAGTTGCAGTTCACACACATATCTACATACCCACTCAGACCTTATGAATCACTGAAAATTTATTTTAGCAACTGCCATTTTACCTAAGGACTTTTATTGCAATACTGTGTTGCCAAATCATTTGGTCCATGGAATCCATAGCATGTAATAAATTGATACAGATGTATTTATGTTTAGCAAGTAAAATAATAAAGCGACAGGTAAGCATATTGATGCCTGAACTCTAAACTATCTGATGGCAGACTCTGTCTTTCACTGATCGATCGGATTCCTCTAAATGTAGCGTGCATGCTACGAAGGCTCATTAAGACAGAGTAAATCCAAATGGCCGGTATCAAGTGAAATATGTCAGACAGAAAAAGTTAAGGACCATATGATTTCACTGGTATGTGGGATATAAAAGTGAAAGCAACAAATGAACAAACAAGAAAAACAAGCAACAAATTGTTGAGATAACAATATGACAGTTACCAGAGGGATGGGGTGTGAAGGTAGTAAAGGGTAAGGGGATCAAATATATGGCGATGGAAGATTTGACTTGAGGTGTTGGGCACACATATACATGATGCTTTATAGAATCATGCATTTGAAACCTATATAATTTTATTAACCAACTAGAGGCCTGATACACAAAATTTGTGCAAGAGTAGGCCTTCCTCCCCCCAGCTGCCGGCATGGGCTTCCCCTATGGCACCTAGGACTCTGGCTTCCCTCACAGCCCTGGCTTCATCTGGAAGGTCATCTAGAGGGATGTCCAGTCTAATTAGCATTTTACACTTTTATTATGATAGATTATTATTATAGATGTTACCCCAATAAAATTAATTTAAAAATCTATATGACAGGACCTTATTCTGTCTCTAAGCATAGCATCAAAGTATAATTCCATGTTACTTGCTACAGTTCATATGCAAATTATAACTAATAATTAATAAAAGGTAGATAATGTTGGCACCAAGCAGCATTGCTAAATAATCACCTTTATGGGATGGAACTATGGGAAAAATCAGCATTTGGATGGACTAGGGTTTGGAATAGAGTTGTGATTATGGCAGGAAAGTACTTTTTCCCCCATAATTATGAGTCAGAGCTTAGTCATCCTCTCCTTTCACTTTGGCTTGTTAATGTACCTCAAGTTAAGCAACAGTACTTTCAATCTTGACCATTTCTGTTTGTTGAACATTAATTCATTATCACTAGTTACTATTTTTGGATGTAGGCTGTAAATGTATTCATATGGAACTCTCCCATTTTTACTGTGATGTGATTTTAATGTTGATTAGTAATGTTACTAATACTAGCATTCTTTGTTACTTTGTCAACTAAAGCTCTATGTGGTACCCAATAAAGACCTACCTTATAGCAAATTCTCTTTTAAAATATTAAAGTGAGGGTCCATTAAAGCTTGCCTGCAAACCTCCCACTTTCAAACACACCTTTACATGCACAGACCTTTGTGCATAAGTTGGAAATGTGCGACAGGCCTCCCAACTGATCAGTGCAATGCAGGAATGAAGTTACTAAAGACTGATATTCATGCTCCCATTGTAAAGGAGGGAAAATTGAGGCCTGAAATAATTCAATGGCCTGGCACTGCTCGGGCAGGTCATGACCCCAGAGACAAAAAAAGTTCCCAGAAAGCATTTTTAAAACTTTACTAGAAAAACAAGGCACACTTAATTAATGGATAACCCGATTATTCTGTTGTTTAATCACTCTTGGATAAAAATCATTTTTTAGCTTTAAAGTCACCCTTTATTTTGAGGTTTAGAAGTACTTTATCAGCATTTACAGCAGAGAGGAGGGATGCTCCATGAAAAGTGATAACAATTAAATGACTAATGAGATATGAGAAGTTATTTAATTGCTTATGACTTTTCTAAGACAAGTATAATAAAAGCTTCTAAAGATATTTGTCATTTTTGTTGTTTGTTTTGTCCTTCTAACTATAATAGAGTGAGAGTTTAAACAATACGGCTGATATAGGAAAGCTGGAAAATTATGCTAAGTAAATGTATTGACAGCTGACCAATGGTAGGTATTATTAATGACGATTGAAAAAGGCATTTCCTTGGCCAGGTAGCTCATTGACTAGAGTGTCATCCTGATCCATCAATGTATTACGGCGAGTTCAGTCCCCGGTCAGGATATATACAAGAAGCGACCAATGAATGCATAAACAAGTGGAAAAACAAACCGGTGTTTCTCTCTCTCTCCCTTCTTCTCTCTCTAAAGTCAATCAGTAAATCACAAAAAAGTGGCATTGCTTGGTGAAAATTGTACAATGAGGATAAATAGTGTTGTGAAGATGGTTCACATTTTTAATTTTGTCTTTGTGTTTTTAACATCTGACTAGCAGTGTTATTTTAGGCAAGTCTTTTTACTTTGTGTTTCATAAAAACAAAAGTATGCATTTCCCAAATAATATATGTGAAATATATTCATATTTGAGGGGAGGGTATAATAACAAAAAAATTAGAACTGAGCTCTTTTCCCTTCAAGATAATAAAGTTTTCTTGGACAAACAATGACTGTGACCTGAGTCAAAGCAGGACTTCCTCTTCCAAGGGCAAAGGAGATGTGGGACTGTCTGTAGTCACAAGTAGCATTTCAAAGAAGCAAATTGCTTCCAATGCTCAGAGACAAAGCAGTAGGTTTTAGTTTCACAGTAGAGCCACATAGCTCCCATACGCTCAACTTTAAAATTGCCGAAAAGTATGATTTAGAAAGTGATTTAAATTGTGTAACAAAATGTTCGTAGTACTTTTCATGATTTAAAATATTTATGTTACTGTATCCATTGGTAACCACAAAACTATGTATACTGTATTTTTATGAGCTTTTGGGAAGATTTGCAAAAGTAATTTTGATTATGCTCATTTTTTTGCCTAATGAATTTACCTTAGAATCTGACCCCTACATAAATAAGAAAAGACCACACTGTAATTTAACATGTATCTGAGATCATAACACAGGACTTCTCCCTGCAAAGCTACCTTATTCCAGATAATTTATCTAGAGCATAAAAGCAGAGCCTCAACCTAATATTAATTTCAAATCTACTCTATAAAAGCGAAATATTAAAATTAACCGTTTTTCCGAGACAGGGTAAGCCACGCCCACCAGCCAATCAGAGCGGCTGTATGCAAATTAGCCCAGCCAACATGGCGGCCGCCACTCACGGACCTGAGTAAACAGCCCTTTCCATTGCGGCAGGAGGGAAAGTGAAGCTGAGCCCTTCAGCTCAGCTCCAATTAAACTGCCTCTAGCGAAACACAGCTTTTTGAAACATTGTA
>PVJC01008019.1:0-49635 GCA_004026665.1 Murina feae | reverse complement strand
GGGGCAGGTCCCCAGTGGCCACACACACACACACACACACACACAGAAGGCGCCTGACAGACTGGGGCCATCATAGAACATCCACTGAGGGGTCCCAGACTGTGAGAGGGCACAGGCCGGGCTGAGGGACTCCCTCCACCTCGAGTGCACAAATTTTTGTGCACTGGGCCCCTAGTGTGTGTATATATATATATATATATATATATATATATATATATATATATATGTAAAACACCATTAATCTGGATCAGATCACAAATGTCTTTTTATTCACCATGGATTATTAATAACTGCAGTGTTTTACTATCTTTAATTTGATTCAATCCACTTGACTTAGAGCATATAATAAAGCTATTTGCAGGCCCTAGGACTCAAAGAGCTTCAGTAATTATTAGCTGAATTGAGAGGAATAAAAAGGTAAATATTGCAAGTCACCTATTGAAATCTTTCTTTTTTTAATCTTCTTCAAAGAAGATAAATAGCTTAGTGTTCAAATATCAAGGGCTTTGTCTGGAGGTCAACAAATAGCAGAGTAAAGAACTTCAAAAATTCACTTCTACACATGAGAATATTTGAAAAATGCTCAAAATAACTTTTTAATACCTCTAGAAATTAGGCAAAGGCCTACAAACAACCAAAGAGCATTTATTCAAGACAATGGTTTGATCTTGGTAAGAACAGCAATGTATACGCTATTTTAACTTGTCATAATGCCACCCCGTATCCCCCCGCTCTGCAGTAACCTTGCAAACCAACAGCCCCATAACAGTAATGAAAACAAGCAGTTTAGCAGCCACCGGAAAAGTCACAATGGGTTGGAGCTTTCTCAAAGTACCAGTCATTCTCAGGGAACTGTCATCTATTGACCAGGCTGATCGTTCTCTGCAAGTCTTCACTTCCAGGGTTGTGTTTACTTGACCCACCATAGAGATCAGTCAGTGAAAATGGCTTTCTTGCCCTGGGAGAAAACTACCAGTGGCAACTGTTTAATAAGACCTCTGTCTAAGGCAACAATAACAGCTGGAACAAAAAAGAAGCTGATAAAAAATATGCAAAGGAATGAGATATCTATAGATGACTTTAAAAAGCTCCTAAGTAGTCCTGACCAGTTTGGTTCAATGGATAGAGTGTCAGCCTGCGAACTCAAGAGTCCCAGGCTAGATTCTGGTCAAGGGTGTGTACCTTGGTTGTGGGCACATCCCCAGTGGGGAGTGTACAGGAGGCAGCTGATTGATGTTTCTCATCAATGTTTCTAACTCTCTATCCCTCTCCCTTCCTCTATGTAAAAAATCAGTAAAATTTATTTAAAAAAATGCTCCTAAGTATTCCTGGGCCACACATGCATGATGCTGGGCATATGCCCATGTCTGTATGAATGCCCAGGAAAGATCTGAGAAGGCCCTAAGCCCACATCTTTGACCCTGAGGCTCTGTGAAGATAAGAAGTGAAGGATAAAGCAGAGATGTAAACTGACTGCATAGATATTGAAAGGATGCCTGACATCTACATAGAGAACCTCAGCAGACTAGGAAATTTATTGCTTTAAAAAACTTAGAGGACTAAGAGCTCAGCCTCACCATCATCCAGCAGATTGAGACACCTCAGACAGCATCCCAGACCTTATAGACACTCCGGCCAGATACCTGCTATCTTATCTGCAGACCCAAATACACTGGGACTTCAGTCTCCCTGGCCACAGACTCCTGTGAGCCCCAGAGTACACTCCCCACCCACCAACCCCCTACTACAGCCACAAGCCCCACACGACCAGGAGCCTGGACCATCCAGTGACTCTTGAAGTGTGAAATGCTCCCACCACGCTCACTACTTCAGCCAAAGAGCCTGTGAAACCCCATGTCTGGGCCCTCCAGAGTGTGCAACCATCCTTCCAACCTGTTGCTTCAACCACAGACCCTTCACTACTTGACACATGAACCCTTCAGTGAGAGCAAAAATTGGGAGACAAAGAAACAACCTCCAAAGGAAAGAAAAAGAGGAGTCACTGGAAAAAAAACGAAGTGATATGGAAGCCTGCAATATGTCAGAAAAGAAATTCACAGTAAGGGTCATACAGTTCCTAAACCAGTTGGATGAGAACACCAACAACTTACCTAAGAATCAAGAAGAAATAAAGAATGATATAGCTACAATTAAAAACACAATGAAAGGTTTCAACAGTAGACTTGAAGAAGCAGAGGACCAAATTAGCAAGTTAGAAGACAGGAGAGAAAAACACAACCAATCACAATAGCAATTGGAGAAAAAATTAAAATGCAGGAGGAGAGCTTAAGGGAGCCTAGGGACAACATGAAATGGAAGTAACATTATTTGATGGGGGTATCAGAAAGACAAGAAGAGGAGCAAGGATTAGAAAACCTATTTGAAGAAATAATGACAAAAAACTTCCTTATTTGGGGAAGAAAAAAGTTACACAAGCACAGATGGTCCCAAAAAAGATAAATGCCAAAAGGCCCACACCAAGACACATCATAATTACAATGGAAGGCATTAATGACAAAAAGAATCTTAAAGGCTGCAAGAGAGAGACATAGAGTTACCTATGAGGGATCTCCCATTAGATTATGAAATGGCCAGAAAGAAATAAAAGGAAGTATACAAAGTGATGTAGAGCAAAGGACTGAATCCAAGAATACTCTACCCAGCAAGGCTATCATTCAAAATTGAAGGGGAAATCAGAAGCTTCACAGATAAAAAACAAAACAAAACAAAAAAAACCCCACAAACAAAACAAACAAAAAAACTTAAGGGAGTTTATCACTGCCAAGCCAGCAATGCAAGAAATGCTAAAGGGAGTGTTGTAAAAAGAAGAAATAGAAAGGGACAAAGAATAAATAATAAAAATGGCCAAAAACAAGTACCTATCAATAATAACCTTAAATATAAATAGATTAAATGCTCCAATCAAAAGACATTGAGTGACTGAATGGATAAGAAAACATGATTCATATATATGCTATCTGCAAGAGCCCCACCTCAGAACAAGGGACTCACACAGACTGAAAGTGAAGGGATGGAAAAATATCTTTCAGGCAAAATGGAAATGAAAAAAAAAAAAAAAGGCTGGGGTAATATAACTTATATCTGACAAAATAGACCTTAAAGTGAAGGCAATAACAAAAAATAAGGAAGGCCACTTCATAATACTAAAGGGATTGATATAACTCTGGTAAGCAAATACGCATCCAATTCAGGAGCACCCAAATACATTAAAAAAAATTCTGAAAGATATCAAGGGATTAGGGGCTTTTAATACTGCATTGACACCACTGGATAAATCCTCCACACAGAAAATCAGCAAGGAGACAGCAATCCTAAATGACTAGGTCAGATGAACTTCATTGACATCTTCAGAATATTTCACTCCAAAGCTACAGAATATACATTCTTCTCAAGTGCACATGGGGCATTTTCTTTTTTTTTTTCTTTAAATATATTTTATTGATTTTTTACAGAGAGGAAGGGAGAGGGTTAGAGAGTCAGAAACATTGATGGGAGAGAAACATCAATCAGCTGCCTCCTGCACCTCCCCCCCACCACTGGGGATGTGTCTGTAACCAAGGTACATGCTCCTGACCAGAATCAAACCTGGGACCCTTCAGTCCTCAGGCCAACACCCTATCCACTGAGCAAAACTGGTTTGGGTGACATGGGACATTTTCAAAGAATAGACCACATATTGGGAGACAGGCAAAGTCTCTTCAAATTCAAGAAGATTGAAATAACATCAAGCATCTTCTCTGATCACAATGGCATAATATTAAACATAAACTACAATAAAAATATTTAAAAAAATTCAAACACTTGGAAGCTAAATAGCATGTTATTAAACACCTAGGGGCCCAGTGCACAAATTCACACACCTTGAAAGAAACTGTGGGCCACAAGGCTGTGGTGGGCACAGGATAGGGTCTCAGCCCCATCCTTTGCTCTCTGCCCGGCCCCTCCCTTCATGGCCCTGGTGTCCTGTCTGCTGGCAGACCCACTCTTGCCACCGCTGCTGCTGCATGGTGATGATGCCAGGCCACTGTTAGTGGGTGTGAGCCATGGCTGCTGCCCTGATCACCCCTCAAGAGCAGGAGGAGGTGGAGAATCCCTCAGGGGTGATTGGGGCGGGCATCAGCTGCTCACAGCCTCTGACAGTATTATGTAATCAAGACTGGAACCAAGCATTGAAAATGAGTACTGGCTATAGCTCCAGCACCAGCTGCAGGTGCAAGCAGGGCCAGTGCTGGCTGCAGGTGTGAGTGCCGGGCAAGATTGCTGTGTGAGGGAGAAAAGAATTTCAGTAATAATCAGAGGCTCATCCCAATGACAGCAACCAGTGCCCCACCTTGTTCTGGCACCCCTTCTCACCTGCTCCACCATCTCATCGCAGCTGACACTCACCATGATCCATGCTCTGCCACCTGCTGACGATGCCCACCATGTTTGTGCATGCCCCCTGGATGTCACCGCACATCATAGTGACTGGTTGCTTGGTTGTTCCATCATTCAGTCTATTTGCATATTAGGGATATATATATATATATGATTGGTTACCAAAAATATCAAAGAATGCCCTAATCGGTTTGGCTCAGTGGATAGACATCAGCCTGTGGACTGAAAGGTCCCAGGTTTGATTCTGGTCAAGGTCATGTACCTTGGTTGTGGGCACATCCCCAGTAAGGGGTGTGCAGGAGGCAGCTAATCTATGTTTCTCTCTCATCAATGTTTCTAACTCTCTATACCTCTCCCTTCCTCTCTGTAAAAAATCAATTAAAAAAATTTAAAAAATATGTCAAAGAAGAAATAAGGAATATCCTAGAAACAAATGACAATGAAAACACAACAATCCAAAATCTATGGAACACAGTGAAAGCAGACTTGAGAGGAAAGTTCATGGATTTACAGGTGTTACAAGTAAAACTGGTAACAAATTATCTAACTCTACAACTTAAAGAATTAGAAAGAGCAACAAGATAAGCCCAGAGTGAGCAGAAGGAAGGAAATAAAGATCAGAGTGGAAATAAAAAACATAGAGACAAAAAAAATACAAAAGATCAATGAAACCAAGAGCTAGTCCTTTGAAAGGATAAACAAGATTGATGAACCTCTAGCCAGGCTTACCAAGAAACAAAGATAGAGGACCTAAATAAACACAATCAGAAATGAAAGAGGCCCCACAGAAATACAAAAGTTTGTAAAAAAGTTACTATACACAACTCTATCCCAATAATTTAGTCAACCTAAAAGTAATGGACATATTCCTAGAAAAATACCACCTTCCAAAACTCAATCAGGAATAATAAAAAATATCTGAATAGGCCTATAACTATGGAGGAAATTGAAGCAGTTATCAAAAAACTTCCAGCAAACAAAATCCTGGGTCAGATGGCTTCACAGGGAAGTTTTATCAAACATTCAAAAAACTAAAACCTATATTCCTCAGACTATTCCAAAAAGTGCAAGAGGAAGTGTTCACTTCCAAGCTCTTTCTATGAAGCCAGCATTCTCTTAATCCCAAAACCAGATAAAGATACTACAAAGGAAGAGAATTACAGGCCAATATCTCTGATGAACATAGTTGCTAAAATCCTCACCAAAATCCTAGCAAATCAGATCCAGCATTACATTAGAAAGATCATACACCATGACCAAATAGGATTTATTCTGGAGATACAAGGCTGGTACAATATCCACAAATCAATAAATGTGATACATCACATAAAAAAACGGACAGAGAAATAAAAATCACATAATCATATCAATTGATGCAGAAAAGGCATTTGACAAAATCCAATACCCTTTCCTGATAAAAACTCTCAGCAGAGTGGGAATAGGGGGAACATACCTCACATAATAAAAGCCTTATATGACAAACCTACAACCAACATTATACCCAATGGGCAAAAACTGAAACCATTTTCCTTAAGAACAGAAATAAGACAGGGATGCCCATTCTCACCACTCTTGTTTAACATAGTACTGGAAGTGCTAGCCATAGTGACTAGACAAGAAGAAGAAATAAATAGCATCCAAATTTGAAAAGAAGGAAAATTGTCATTATTCACAGATGAAATGATATTGTACATAAAAAACCCTAAAAACTCCATCAAAAAACTATTAGAATTAATAATGAATTTGGCAATGTAGCAGGATACAAAATTAACACCCATAAATCTATGGCTTTTTTATACACCAATAATGAACTCACAGAAAGAGAAACCAAAAAAAACTAATCCCATCACCATTGCAACAAAAAATTAAGATAAAGAGGAATAAATTTAACCAAGGAGGTAAAGGACCTATACTCAAAAAATTACAGGATGCTGAAAAAAGAGATAGAGGAAGACATAAACAAATGGAAGAATATACCATATTTATGGATTGGTAGAATCAACATCACTAAAATGTCCATACTATCCAAAGCAATCTCCATTAAAATGCCAATGGCATACTTCAAGATCTAGAACAAACTCTCCACAAATTCATCTGGAATTTAAAAAAAAGATTTTTCATGTGGTGAAAAATACCACATGATCTCACTCATTTGTGGGATATGATGATCAACATAAACTGATGAACAAAAATAGATAGTGACAGAGAAGCAACAAACAGACCATCACACTTCGGAGGGAAGGCAGGGGAGGGTATTGGGGGAAGAAGTGGGTAAGAGATCAACCAAAGGACTTGTACACATGCATATAAGCATAACCAATGGATATATACACTAGGGGGTGAGGGCATTACTGCAGGGGGGGGTGGGGACAGCTGGGGAGAGGTCAATGGAGGGAAAAGGAGATATGTGTAATACTTTAAACATTAAAGAATTAAAAAAAAAAAACTTAAGGAAATCCTTGTCCAATAATTAACCAACTAGTAAGCTAAGTAAAAAGTGAGTTCAGTGACCACACACTACAAAGAATACAGACTTTTCATAATTACACTAAATGTCACTAAATTAATAAATAGTAGTAGCAACAGCAACAGTGAACCCTTGGGTAGTAAATCTGATGTCCAGAGTTGTCACGTTATAATATTTTAAATGTCTAGTTTTCAACAACAAAAATTGTGAGACAGCCCTAGCTGATTTGGCTCAGTGGATAGAAGTGCCAGCCCTTGGACTGAAGGGTCTGGGCCTCGATTTGAGTCAAGGGCACTTACCTGGGTTGCAGGCTTGATCCCTGGCCCTGATTGAAGTGCTTGCAGGAGGCAACCAATTGATGTGTCTCTCTCATATTGATTTCTCTCTCTCTCTCTCTCTCTCTCTCTCTCTCTCTCTCTCTCTCTATCTCTCTCTTTCTCTCTCTCTCTCTCTCCCCCTCCCTTCTACACTCTCTAAAAATCAATGGAAAAGTATCCCCAGGTGAGGATTAACAAACAAATCAACCAAATTGTGAAACATGTGGATAAAAAAATATGTCCCATACACAGGAATAAAAGCAGTCAATAGAAACTGCCCCTGGAGAAGTCCAGATGTTGAACCTTCCATACAAAGACTTTAAATCAGTAATTTAAAATATATTCAAAGAACTAAAGGAAACTACTGTATATCTAAAACTCTAAAAACTAAAAGGTATTGGAGTAGTGTCTCACCAAATAAAGAATATTAATAAAAAGATAGAAATTATAAAATAGATATAATTAAAAATTCTTAAATTGAAAGTACAATAATGGAAATGAGTAATTCACTAAAGGGCTCAGTAGCAGACTTTAGCTAACAAAAATAAAAGTCAGTGAACTTGAAGATAGATCAAATGAAATTATTCAATGTGAAGATCAAAAATAAATAAGTGAAGAAAAATAAACAGAGTCTCAGAGACCTGTGGGACACTACTGAGCACACCAACATAGTCATAATGGGAATCTCAGCTGGAAAAGCAATATAGAGAAAAACAAAAATAATACTTAAAGAAATAAATGTGGCCAAAACCTTCCCAAACACCTGTATATTAAAGATGCTTAATGCTTTCCAAGTAAAATAATCCCAAAGACTTCTACACCCAGACACATAACCAAACTGTCAAAGGTCAGAAGCAAAGACTGATTCTTGAAAGCGGCAAAGAGAAGTTATTCTTTATGTATAAAGGATCCTCAATAGAATCGACAGGTAGTTTTTTAATAGAGACTACACAGATCAGAGTAGTGGAATGGCATATTCAAGGTGCTAAAAGAAAAATATTATCAACCAAGAATTCTATATCCTTCAGAGATATCCTTAAAAAATGAAGGAGAAATTAAGACATTCTGAAGTAAACAAAAGTGAAGGAGTTCATTGCTAACAGACCTGCCTTAATACTAAAGCAGACATTTAGGCTGAAATTAAAGGACACTAAGACAATAAGTTAAATCTACATCTATTATAATCCTATGTAATAAAAGAGTAATATGCAAATTAGTCATCACTTCGAGACAAAGATAGTGGCACCCATAGCGGTGGGGCAGGACGCTGGTGGCATCACCCTGGCAACGTGAGCCCAGCAGGCATTGCCTCGGCAACCTATGAGCAGCTGCTCTCCAGCAGGTAAGCACTTCTAGCAGGCAGGCCCCAGTAGGGCCTGCTACCATTTGCTGCCATGATCCAGATTGCGGGCAGACATGGCATGGGCAGGTCCAAGCAGCAGGGCCTTGCTCCTGGTTGCCTCAGTGATCTGGATCGCAAGGAGGCATGTGCAGACGCAGGCAGCAAGCATCAGGACCTGCTCCTTGGTCACCATGGTGATCTGGGAGCAGGCAAGCGTGACCAGCAGGCAGCACCCAGCTCTGGCCACAGTTCAAGGGAGAGAACAACATGCAGGTGAGGCCAGGAGCCTGAGAGCTCAACACAGAGGGGTGCCTGCTCCAAGCCTCCATGGTGTGGCTGGGAGCAGGCCTGCAGCAGACACACACACACACACACACACACACACACACACACGATGCCTTCTCTGAGCCTCCTATGCAGCTGGGGGCAGTCCCCAGGCGGGGACACACACACATGCTCACACACACACCGGGTGCCTGCTCACAGCCTCTGATGTGGCTGGGGGTCACACACACACATAGGGCACCTGCTCCAAGCCTCCGCAGTGCAGCTAGGGGCAGGCCCCTAGTGGGCGCACACACACACACACACACATACACACAGCACCTGCTCTGAGCCTCTGCTGTCAGACTGTGGCCCTCAGTAGGACATCCACTGAGGGGTCCCAGAGTGTGAGAGGGGCAGGTTGGGCTGAGGGACCCCCAACCCCCTCCCCCTCTAGTCTATTATAATAAAAGCATAATATGTTAATTAGACCAGACAGCCAAACAACCTTCCAGAAGTCCTTCTGGACGATCTTCCAGAGGAAGCTGGGGCTGTGAGGGCCCAGGAAGCAGCTATGGCTGTGAGGTCTGAGCCCCTTGCACGAGCTTCCTGCATCGGGCTTCTAGTGAAGAAATAAAAAGCACCAGTAATGATAGCTACAAGATTGATATGAAAACAAAATAATGCTATTGTTTTGTGTGTATTTATGTTTTTTTCCTCCTACTTGATTTAAAAAAGCAACTGCATAAAGCAATAATTACAAATTGATGTTGATGTTAAAAATTTATATAATGTTTAAAGATGTAATATATATAACAATTACAGCACAAAGATCTTAGGAATGAACAGAACCATTTAGAAGCAAAGTTTTAATATATTATTGAATTAATTTGATATTAATAAAAATGGATTATAAAGTAGGATGTTATTTGTAAAGCCCAGGATGGCCATTAAAAATATAAAGTGAAAAAAATAACATTGGATTAAAATAGCACACTAGAAAATATCTACTTAATACCAATAATAAAGAAATAGAGGAATGAAAAAGATATGGCATATAGAAAACTGTAGCAAAATGGCTTATATAATCATATGTAATCTTACCAACACACAAGGCCACATATTGCATGTTTCCCTTTACATGAAATGTTTAAAATAGCCAAATCTTGTTAGTAGTTTCTGGGGGAATGATGGGAAATGGGGAGTGACTGTTAGTGGATAAAGAGAGACTTTTGGGGTGACAAAAGATCTTATGAAATTGGGTAGTTATGATGGTTGTACAACTTTGTAAATATATTAAGCACTGTTGAAGTGTATGATTTTAAAAAGTAGATTTTATGGTATGTATATTATCAGAATTTAAATATTCATGAATGAGTGAATGAATTGAATCAACGGTAAAAATTTCCACCAAGCTTTGACTTGTGCTTCCCTTCTGCATTAGTCTATTTTCTGACATCTAATAACCAATGATAAAAAATAAGTCCTGAATCACAGGTACTTGCCAGTGTATATTACCTCTAGCTACTATGTGTTGGACTAAATATTACTACATTTAATTCTATGAGAAATTAACATGATAAAATTCTAATAATATTATGTTGAACTTAATATTTTATTGTTTTTATCCTTGAATTGCTGAAACTACTTAGAGCTTTTGTTTTTATCCTTGAATTTGGGGGAAATGAGTTTTTTACAACTACCTTTTTCACTAGCCACATTATTCCTAAATGAAGGCATATTCAGGGCTACTGTAGAAATTAGTTCAGCTATTTTCTAATTTCAGTATAAATAATCATATATTTGAAAGTCACATTAGTTATGTTAGACATTTGGTCAATCACTGACTCAAATATCAGCTAAAATTAACTGGTCTAAGTATTAGTAAGAACAGATTTTCCATGGCTTCACAAACTATTCCATATAAACACCTAAGACCAGAAGGCCCACTTAAAGAACAAGGGAGCCCTAGATGGTTTGCCTCAGTAGATAGAATGTCGGCCTGTGGACTGAAGAGTCCCAGGTTCAATTCCAGTCATGCCCAGGGTGCATGCTCAATCCCCAGTATGGGGCTTGCAAGAGGCAGTCAATCAATGGTTCTCTGTCATCATTGATGTTTCTAACTCTCTCTCTCTCTCTCTCTCTCTCTCTCTCTCTCTCTCTCTCTCTCTCTCTCTCTTCCTCTCTGAAATCAATAAAAATATATTTTAAAAAATACCAAGGAAGAGACCATGTTTAGATTGAAGTATCTTGCTTAAACTTTTATGTTACAAATTTATATGAGACATTCTTATACAGAATACTTTCAATTTCAAAACAAAAATATCTTTGTTTTTATACAAAAAATAAGTTTTACCCAACCCTTTGCAGCAATTTGAAATTCTAAGAAAATGAACCATGTTGAATCTGGATATGCCAATTGTGGTTTAATAAACAAAGGATTCTACTTCCCATCCATTAGGATGGATACTATAAAGAACACACAATAGAAAATAATAAGTGTTGGTGATGATACAGAGAAATTGGAAACCTTGCACACTGTTGGTAAGAATATAAAACGATTCAAACTCCGTGGAGGACAGTATGGTAGTTCCTGAAAATATTAAAAATATAATTACACTAGGGGCCCAGTGGACAAAAATTTGTGCACTCGGGGGGTCCCTCAGCACGGCCTGTGTCTTCCTGCAGTCTGGGACCTCTCAGGGGATGTCCACCTGCTGGTGTGCCTGGCCAACCTGGGTGAGGGGCTGATGGCTGTTTGCAGCCTGGCCAAGCCCTCCCCCCACCCACTGTGGACCCTCACCCCATTGGGGTGTGGCAAGCCTAGGTGATGGGCTGAGGGCTGTTTTCAGGCTGCCCACAGTCCCTTCAGGGTTTGAGTTCCTACTGGGGTACCTGGCCAGCCTGGGTGAAGGGCTGAGGGTCGTTTTCAGACTTTTAGGCTTCCCACAGCTCCCATTGACCCAAAGTTCCAGCAAGGCTGGCTGGAAGCAGGTTTCTGGGGTTTATTTATCTTCTATAATTGAAACACTGTTGCTTTGAGCAGAGGCCTAGGCAGGTAAGGAAGCCTCCTATTTGTTTCAGCTCCATGGCTTCTATATAATTGTTACCATTAGCAGAGGCTCAGCCAGCCTAGGCTGGCAGCTGCAACAGAAGCCTGCTGTTTGCTCTAGCTCCGTGGCTGCCAACCACCATCTTCGCTGGGTTAATTTGCATACAGCCACTCTAATTGGCTTGTGGGCATAGCTTGGCTGGTGGGCATGGCTTAGGCTTCCCAAAGAGATGGTTAATTTGCATATTGCTCTTTTATTAGATTAGATAAGACCTGGAAATTCTATATCTATATCTATATCTATATCTATATCTATATCTATATCTATATCTATATCTATATCTATATCTATATCTATATCTATATCTATATCTATATCATCTATATCTATATCTATACCAAAAAATAACTGAATGCAGGGTCTCAAAGAAATATTTGTTCATCTGTGATAATAGAGTCATTTTTCATAATAAGCAAAAGGTAGAAAGAAGCAAACCAAGTGTTCATCAATGGATGAACAGATAAGCAAAATGTGATATATACATACAAAGGAATATTTTTCAGCCTTGAAAAGGAAAACTGACACACACAACCACACAGATGAACCTTGAAGACATTATGCCAAGTGCAGTAAGCCAGTCACAAAAAGACAAATATCATATCATTCTATTTATATTAGGAACCTAGAGTAGTCATAATCATAGAAATAGAAGAAGAATGGTAGTTGCCAGGGACTGGAGCAGAGGAGAGAGAGAATGGCAGCTATTATTTAAAAGGTACAACATTTCAGTTTTATGAGATGAAAAGAGATCTGGAGATGGATTGGTGGTGATGTCTGTACAACAATGTGAATGAGCTTAATGCCACTAAACTGCACACCTAAAAATGGTCAAACTGTCAAATTTCGTTAGGTGTATTTTACCTCAATTAAAAGTAAAAAAATAGAAACAGGATTATGTAATAAAAATATTCATTCCCTGTAAGGCATATGCTGTCTTCACTTTCACCGTCCTATCTGAGCAGCCTGGAGGAATGTTTTACTGGATCACCTTCACGGTCTTGTACTGTAGGATGACCATGAATTTGTCATCAAATCGGGGTGTCTTTAAGAATAAGAGAGGGCACTATTAATAATTATCCCAAGATAGTTGGCATAAACCGGGATTGCTGTAGTCTCAACAAAGAAGCCATAGTGACCTCTGCAAAATGCCAGTCATGTTCTACTGAAAACCTGCAGCACTTCCTATTGCCACATGTGGCTCATGACCACTGTATTGGACAGTGCTGATACAGATGATTTCTATCCTCGAGGCTCTTGATTGTTTCTTAAAATTGAACTTTTCCTCCCTTAAAGAAGTCGAATAGTTTCCACAATTTACAACTAATTATAAGCTCCATAAGAGCAAGAGCTGTATATGTATTCACTGAAATATTTCCAGCATTCCATACAGTATCTGGCATGAATAAGGACCTCATATTTATTGAAATAAAGTATGATTACATTAGTAATATTTAAACAAAGTATGACTTTTCTTTAGACCAGAAAAATGTTTAGCAAAACAGCACAGAATTTGATTAGTAGTGTCCTGGAACTGTATTTTTTCTGTATCCAGTATCTTTAATAAATTATCATAGATAATACAGAAATGTTTGGACCAAAAGACAAATAAGGAGACATGGAAGTATGAAGATTGTGTCAATGTAACGGATACATAACGTTGCAAAAGTGAACAACATATTTGAATTTTGTCTTTCTTTGGTCATTAAGTTTTTCCTTTTTTGACACAATGAAGATTTCCATTACATTGGTTCTACTTGAAATATATCCATCAATTGGGCCATATTTTACTTACCGTTTGTTGCTTTCAACTTTAGGAAAGTGAGTGAGGAGGAACTAGGAAATATTGGTGGCATGCAAGACTCAGAAACAGATACAAAGACATGTGAAACGCTGCTTCTTCATTTCATTATTTAACTTGGCCCTGATGAGGAGTATGGAAAGCTGTGTGTGTGAGAGAGAGGACACACACACACAGAGAACCTGTGCTTCTTCATGAAAGTCAGGGCATGAGAATATGATATAGGGAATAATTCTCAGAACCTTGGCCAATCATAAGTCAATGGATTTGTCAATTTTATTATATTACAAGCAAATTTTGAGCAGTACCTGCATTTTATTTATTTCTGCATTCTTCACAGTGCCAAGCTGTCACTATGCTCTTAGAACGTGTAATTTAAAATAATGGTTTCCCTGGGGGAAGGAGGTTGGGAAGGTTGAGGAGGGTAGAGGGGGGTGGGTCAAATATATAGTGATAGAAAGAGACTAAATCTTGGGTGATGATCACACAATGTAATATACACATGATATATTATAGACTTGTACACATAAAACTTATGTAACCTTATTAACCAATGTCACTCCAATAAACTTAATAAAAAATAAGTTTCCCTAGTGCCAGATGGGTATACTACATTTATTATGATGATCACTTCATAAGATATATAATTGTGCAATCACTATGTTGTGTACCTGAAACTAATGGAGTGTATGACAACTTTAATCATAAAACAAATTAAAAAATAATAGTTTCCCAATTAGCATTTTTTTATCAACCAGTGGCAACCATAATTATGATCTAGTAGCAAAATAAGGATATTGCTGAAAATTGGAAAGATTTGTTGGATTAGTATTACTACAACCAGGGATCATTTAAAAGGTCAACATTTCATATAAGCAATGCAATGTCTTTTGGACATTATTATGAGATAAATTTTATTACTTCAGAACAGATGACTAATGCTGCAAAGATGAATACTGAAGAATGTTCTTGTTAAATGGATGTTCAAAGTGTGCAAAAGAGGAAGGAATTTACTCAGTGTTTCTATACATGCAGCCTCCAGCAATTTAAGAGAAAAATAGTGTGTATGTGTGCACAGGTGTGTAGTAAGTAAAGACCAATGACAAATATATTTTTCCGTTTTCTTTTTAAATTGACTAGGGGGCCCAGAGCATGAAATTTGTGCATAGGGCAGGGGGTCCCTCAAGCCATCCTGCCCCCTCTCACATATTGGGAGCCCTCAGGGGGTGTCCCATTGACGACCTAGGCCCGCTCCCTGTCCCCTTGGAGAGCGGGCCTAAGCCAAAGTCTGGCCTCCCTTTGTGGGAGGCGACCAGGCTGATTAGGGGAAGGCACCAGCCCTATCACCCCACTGCTGCAACCACTGCCAGTCACTGCAGCCACCAAGGTGTTTTCATCAACACGGACTCCAGTCCCTTCACCATGAAAAAAAGACAACTTTCTTTAGTCATTTTCAAGATGTGTCATTCATAGGATATGACATTTCTTTATTATTTTTTTATTATCCTCATCTGAGGATATGTTTCCATTGATTTTTAGAGAATGTGGAAGAGAAGGGAAAAACAGAGAAACATCAAAGTGAGAGGAACACTTTGATTGGTTGCCTCTTGCATATGCCCTGTCCTGGGCTCTGGCCAGGGAGGAACCTGCAACCTACATACATGCCCTTGGTCAGAATTGAACCCAGACCCTGCAGTCAGCAGGTTGAAGCATTATGCACTGAGTCAAACTGGCTAGGATAGGATATGACATTTCTTAGCCCTCCAGCAGCTGACCTTCATTTTTTTTCTCCAGGAGTGTGGTGGAAAAACCCTAGATCACCTTTAGGGATTCTTATTACCCAAATTACTAAGAATATCTCCAGTGGCATACAGGGAGCTTAGCCAATGAGCGGTAAGAAAAGGTGTTTCCTCTGTAGTTCCTCAGTGGGTTGGGCCCCCTGCCTAGGTTTGATGCCTCGGCTAGAGGCATGACCCCCATCACCCTTCAATCACTTGATCGGCCAGAGGTGTCAGGCCTGTGCAGGGTACCCCCAGACCCCTCTGATCACCAGCTCCATCCTCCTGTCCAGGCCTGGATGCCCCTGGCTCAGGCGCCAGACCTGGGCATGGGAACTTCAGACCCCTCAGATCGCTGGCTCGGCCCCCCACCCAAGCCTAACACCTCTGGCCCAGGTCCTTCCTATGCTGCTTCTAGCCCACACAGGGCCTACCTAGGAGTGACCGGGGTTCCAATGATGTTCCCAGGATCCATGCTGCTGGATGCCTATGTATGCAAATTAACCACCATCTTTGTGGGCTAATTTTTATACTCATCTGATTGGCTGGTGAGCGTAGGGGAGTGACACAAATTTTCATGTTTCTCTTTTGTTAGTGTAGACTAGGGACCCGGTGCACAAAATTTATGCATGGGGGGAGGGGTTACCTCAGCCCAGCCTGCACCCTCTCAGATATCAGGAACCCTCAGGGGGTGTCTTACTGATAGCTTGGGCCTGCTCCCTGCTCGTCTTGGGGAGCAGGCCTGAATCATAATCTGGCCTCCCTTTGTGGGAGGCGACCAGGCTAATCAGGGCAAACCACTAGCCCCATCACCCTGCTGCTGCAGCCACTGCCAGTCACCACAGCCACCAAGGTGTTTTCATCAACATGAACTCTAGTCCCTTCACCATGAAAAAAAGACAACTTTCTTTAGGCATTTTCAAGATGTGTCTTTCATAGGATATGACGTTTTTTTTTTTTTTTCTGTTTTTTTTTTATCCTCACCTGATGATATGTTTCCATTGATTTTTAGAGAATGTGGAAGAGAAGGGAAAAACAGAGAGAAACATCAAAGTGAGAGGAACACTTTGATTGGTTGCCTCCTGCATATGTCCTGACCTGGGCCCCGGCCAGGGAGGAGCCTGCAACCTAGGTACATGCCCTTGGTCAGAATTGAACCCACACCCTGCAGTCAGCAGGCTGAGGCATTATGCACTGAGCCAAACTGGCTAGGGCAGGATATGACATTTCTTAACCCTCCAACAGTGGACCTTCATTTTTTTCCTCCAGGAGTGTGGTGGAAAAACTCTAGATCACCTTTAGGGATTCTCATTACCCAAGTTACTAAGAATATTACTAGGCATACAGGGAGTTTAGCCAATGAGCAGTAAGAAAAGGTGTTTCCTCTGTAGTTCACTTCAATCACCGGCTCCATCCTTGCCCCTCCAATACCAGCTCCAGCCCTGTCCAGGCCTGTAACCTCTGGCCAAGGCTGCAGGCCTGCGCAGGGGACACCCAGGCTCCTGCATTGCCAGCCCCACTGGTGCCCAGACCCCTGCGATTTTAGGCTCACCCCTGTCCCTCTGATAGCTGGCTCTGTGGAGCCCAGGCCCCTGCAATCTCTGGCCTTGCCCCTGCCCAGGCCTGAGGCTTCCGGCCTAGGCCTTATGCCTGGGTAGGGCACCCTCATACTCCTGTGATCACCGGCTCTGCCCCTGCTCCCTCTGATCACCGGCTCCACCCTTGCCCATGCCTGAGGCCTCTGGCAAAGGGCTCTGGCCTGGGCAGGGGACCCCCCAGCCCCCTCTGATTGCCTGTTCCCCCCCTCAGGGCCCCCCACCTCCCTGCCACTTGCCTGCCTAACAGGCCTGACCATTTTGCTGGCAAGGCTGAGCCGGACTGGGCACCGCCATCTTGTGGCCATTAGAGCGACCATCTTTGTCATGGAGTGACACCTAAGTTGCATATCACTCTTTTATTAGATAGGATGGCTTTAAATTTATAGTTGGCTTGTAGGTGCACAGAACTCAATCTCTTTCCTTTTTGTCATTTTCTTCTTTTATAATTTGCTTATGATGAAGAGCTCAGAGAAGACTTTAAGGTACAATGGAAGGAGAATAGAGGATCACAGAAGAAATCAAATTATTGAATCATTCTGCATGACAAGTAACTTGTTGGAAGGTAATGGCTCTGGGAAATAAGTTGGTTGGGGCACTTAATTATGGCGGTCTTTAATTTAATGTAAGCTTCCAGAACACCAAGAGTTTGATCAATATGTGTTAATCTAGTTAAAATAGGCACTTTTTTTTCTCAAAATAAACTGGGTACGTAATGTATGCATCTCAAATCTTGATTTATAGCAACTGTAGACTTCAGAGATAAGGATTTAGGTAGAGTTGCATTTAAAACAAACAATTTGCCATTATCTGTAAAAATGTGGTTATTCTAATTTCAGGATTTAGTCTTTCCAAGGTCTTTTCCCTTTATATACACATGTACTCACACATATATGTAATGAATGATGATGGCATGGCATGAAATAATACTGCGTTCTCAAAGCCACTTACCTTTTAACCCACCGAAACAATACCCGTTTACACTGATGAAGTGGCCGTTGGACCAGCTGCCTTAGTACTTCTTTCCTCTTGAAGTTGCATTCTATAAACGACAGAAGCTTTAACCTTTATTTAGTGGGAGAAGTCATTAATCTGTCTTCAGACTTTCCCCTACCTCCCACAGAAAAAACAATTTGCTCTTCAAAAGTTTGTTTGGAAATGAAACCAAATTCTATGTTTCCTCTACAGATGGTTGACCTCTTTCAGTTGGTGGCTGCATTACTCATTTAAACAATTATACAGGTCAATATAGTGTAATCTAAATTATTTAGTCTCTTAGTGTTTTTCAGACACTACTGACAGTTGGAAAGGCTCCAGCTGCTGGTTGTACCTGGATTTGAACTCCACCCAACGATAACAGAGTTTTAGCTTGAATTCCAGAGCCCATTCATTGACATGGCTACTAACCCACTTGACAGTTGTGCACATTGGTCCTGAGGGAGTTATAACTTAGGAGTCAATATGTCAGCAAATGATGATTAATTATTTTCAGATGAAAAGTGTAAAATATGTGTGATTTTCAAAGACTCGCTCCCTGGATGGTCTTTCTTATGAAGCCTAACTTTAAAACATCTTTCCTTTTTGTTTGTCCCCCACAGGGAGCAATTCAAATCTACCAGATAGACTAGCAAAATATTATGATAACCTTTTCCATCCTAATTTGTACTGGAGGCTGAGTGTGTACTGCGATCAACATTAATTACTGTATAACATTTCAGCAGTGTGGTTCATGGAAATGTCAGGGAGTTCACTAAAGGGGACTTGGGGTCTTGGAAGCATCAGGGGGGAAATGGCTAAAGAACATGTGCTGCACAGGACAATGGGGATTTACAAACATGAAATTTAGGACTGAGGTGGAAATAAAACCCAGGACTGAGGTGCTAACACCAAGCAGTTCCAATGAAAGGTTTATCAAGGCAGGGAAAAAGCACAATGCAATACAATCTGGTGGTCTTTCCATCATCTTTCAACAATTTTAAAATTGGTAAAATTTAGGTTCCAGCAGTGAACACAGCAGCTTGTAAAAATTACTCTTTATAATAAGGGATCTAGTTTGTTAAAGTTAATCTTTGAGTTTGAATTAATGAATTTTTAATTCAGATTCTTTTTGCAGCTTGAATTCAGACTAATTACAGGTTTTAAATTGTCACTAGTCGGAGCTCAGCCAAGGCATATTTCCTCTCTTCTTTGCTTGTACCCTGAGAATTCATGAATCAATTTTTTTCTGGGTCATGACTTTGCCCCACCAGGAGCAGAGAAAACCCTTCAGTGAGAAGAAAATTCAATGGCAGGGATCCCAGTCAGTTAGACTTTTATAAGCAAAATGCAAGGAAGTAAATGACAGAGGACATTTCCCAGCTACTAGGAAAACAGGCTTAAAAATCACATATGTAATGGAAACAGTAATACATTTAGTAAATACTTTTCAGCACAGCAGTATCCACTTAAATCCTTATAATTTGGGATTACTGAGCATTTTAGGAAAGGGGCTGCTTTTTGCAAGCCATTTTTTTAAACAGCAGAGGTCACCTTAGTACAAACCTCTTCAGGAGGGAAAGGCTTTCTGTTCAGTGGTGATAAATTAAGTACTTTTAAACCATCAGCAAGTCTTCTCTTATTTCATTGAAACTGAAAAATTAAACACACATGGTTAGTTGGATTTTTTTTGAAAAGTCAGACAAATAACAATTTTAAAGTTAAGTTACTTTATAAGATTTTATCTTTTAAAAATTTTTCTTTTAAAAATGAATGAGAATAACATGAAATAATTAAATAATCATAGCATCAGTTATAGCTCCAATTTGCTTAATAATATTTCATTTTGTATTTACTATTTAAAAAATATACAGTAAATCATTCTGGCTTTACCACTGTGAATTATTTTTAAAACTGATTGTATCTATAAAATATATTCATTAATGAAAAATAGCTAATAAATAGCTTAAGTGTAAAAATTTCCAAAAAAGGGTAACATTTATTCAGTAAAGCTCCATCTAATAAAACATGCATTAATTGGATAAATTGATAATCTCAATTTTTGTTTTGTTACTGTTCTAACTTTAAACTGTAATTCATCTAATTTTTCCATTATAAGCTTGTATGGGCATTTGTCTTTCAGATATTTAAAGAGCAGAATGTGGACAATGGAATGCTTTTAAGTTTTTATGTAAAATGTCCTATTAATTGTCTAAAGTTCATTAGAATGCACTTTTAATGAATAATTACTGCTGGTTACATTACATGATTTTTAAATATTTAATCTGTGTTTTCTAATGAATTCATTATCTATAAGGTATAACCAATTTTAAACAAATACTTTGACTATCCTTTCATAACATATGATAACATATCATTTTCATATTATAATGAACAATAATAAGCATTTTGACAATGAGAATAAGATTTATTAGCATTCTTTCCCTTCCCTGTCTTCTCCTTCTCCCCCAACAGATTACGAAGTTGCTGTAACTTTCACACTCAGACTGCTAAGGCAATTGCCATCTTTCAGGGAGTGGGGGTAATTCAAAAATTAAAAATACCCAGGGAATTCTTAAATGCTATTTTAGACTTTAATCACTTTATTAGATTTATTGCTTGAGTGACTTGTGCAGAAAACATTTTATCTATTTTGTTTTCCTCTGATTACCAAACTGTGTTAGACACAAAGTCTAGCTGAAACTAGCTTACAGTTTAAAGACAGGTTTAATAACAGGTGAACACTGGAAAATATGCAAACAAAATGGCAGACATGAATGACTTCATTTAAGGCATAATTGCTTCTCATCAACCCAAGAAATCATGCAGAAACCGCCTCTGTTTTACCCAGCCAGGAAGAGACCAGAGAAATCACTCAGGCAGAGATACTAAAAGGAGGGTCCATTCTTGGTTCTCAGTCAGACAACCACTCTACACATAATCCAAGCATAAAGACAATAGTCCTCAGAATCACGGATCATCATAACAGATAATTATGCAAGTAAGACAATAAGGTTTTTTGGCCTCTGACTATATAGACTAATTGCTAGTTATGGAGCTCTGCCTGGAAGGCACACAGCGCAGCCTCTGCCACGTCTTCTTATTATGTGAGGACTGGTGTAATTTGGGTGGACAAGAGATTTAGTGTCTAGTGAATTCCATGTGGTAGCTCTTTATCTTTTGTGATTCCCCCCCACCCCAACCCCTCCCCGCCCCCACCAACACACATATAGCAGTATTCTAAATCGTTGCTGACATGTCTACCTGGAAGAGATTTTAAAAGGAAGCAATCCTGTTTAGTAATCCAAATAAGTTTTCAGTTGATTTTTTAAAAAAGTGACCAAAAAAAAAAAAAAAAAAAAAGAAAGAAAGAAAAAGGAAAAAAGAAAAGAAAAGATAAGAAAAAGGAACAACCCCACAAAAAAATCTGGCCATGTCACTAAAGGGTTTGCCATTATTTGTACATTGCAAACCGTTATAATTAGAGTATTATCTTAGGTCTTACTTAAATGCATGTGGGTGTCAGCAGATTGGCTGGATAATAGAGGCAAACCCCAGTGTTTACAAGCAAACATTGCTTTCCAGTATGAATCTGGAAGGAAGGAAGGACCACCTTGACTTTGGTTTTAATTTTTTCTCTTGTTAAATTCTAACAAGCTATTTATTTATTTATTTATGACCAGGAAAGTGAAAGGTGTCTTCTGCTTCTAAGGTATTTGCTGATGAGAGTGAGTTCCTGAAGAGATAGGATGTGTAACAATGACCTGCTCTTCCCCCATCTGAAATAAACACATCTCTCTTCAATTTGTGTAGCTCCTAATGCAGCCAATTAACTTAAAGTTGAGTTTTGACTCAAACTTCTGACCCTTCAAGCCACGGAACCCTATTCTACCTCTGTCGTCATCGAACCAAGTTAGGGCAAAAATAATTTCTGCTCTGGTTTGTGTGTGGCTTCTTTTGCTTGCTTAAAAAAAATATTGTTGTTTTGAAGACGTGCTGAGGTCTTTAGGATTCCTAAAGCTTTCTTAATGATATTTGTATGTTTTCCCCTCCTTGGGAGGAAGAAAGAGCTGGGACACAATCATTTTTATTCAATCAAGTTTGAAGTCCATGAAAGGCTTTCTTGCTCCCCTGTGCAAGCCTTGACCATTACATCATGTGCCCTCAGGGGAGTGTTAGGAAAGAGAAAAGCAGGGGAAATCAGCGAAAATAAAGGAGTCTTCCTGACTTGAATGGAAAAAAATGTGCTTGTTTTTTGTTAAACACCACAAATTTGCAGGAAGGCTGGCAAGTGAAATAGCATTCTGAGCATATGCTACCTCTGAGGCACAAAGCCTTCACTTAAAGAAACACGCATGAAGTATACACTGGGATCCCAACATTCACACAAATAGAACCATGGTTTTCGAGCTGTGTAATCTATTTTGAAGCTAGTTTAAAAATTCTGTTAAGTAGGCTAGAACATGCGCTACCCAAATCAATTTCATTATATTTACTTTTAGTGTTCATTAATTTGAAAAAAACTTCCGGTGAAAAAAATAAAGAAGGTGGGTAGCTTTGGAAAGCAAGGTGGTGAGCTGAGGACCAAACTAAGCAAAGCAAACAAACAGGCCTTGAGCATAGCGAGTTTTCTAAGAATTCAGCGGCATTTGGCTAGCAGAGAAGTTTGGTACCGAAGGTTATACGTAAAATGTGTATTCAGACATTGTACATAATGTTATATCACAGGTTCCAAGAGTGTAATGAGGTGCATATGTCCAAAAAGGGGTCTTTATTTATTGGCTATTAAACACTCATTTCATTTTGACCCCCTGAAAGTGTCTATCTTTTACTGGGAATAAAATGAATACCCTGTTTATTTGTGGTCTGATTTGCAGAAGAAAATGAAACAAAACCCAGCCCCACAAGGCCAACCACTTTGCTATTGTGGTGATATTTTAATGTGGTCTCTTATTCTGTGTGAATATTTTTTTTTTTTGAAAATACACAGATCTAAAATATCGTAGCTAGAAAGTTGATACGGTTTCGATTTCAGATGATAAACACTACCAAACGGTGTCATATTAAAATGTAAAAACTATGCATGCGTGCCACAGCCTCTGCCTGCAGCGAGTGCGCTGGTAGGAATGTTTTTTTGACTTCTAAATCACACATTTGCTAAAATGAGCTCTGCTAGATATCAGTTTGTGCACAGGCACAATGTGTCTCAGTCAGATTCATAAAACAGATAGCTGAACTAGACTTTGACTTTTGACATCAACAATCTGACTTCAATATTTCTCCACAAAAAAAGACTCCCGACTCCGTGCAGTTTCCACGTGATGGATAGCTTTTCAGCTGCTGACAGCGCTGAGCATAAAAAATGTACTCATTAGCATTGGAGGCTGCCTAGCGCCATGTCTTCGGTTTTGCAGCCAGTGGCTTTGAAATGCCACCCAGAGACACCTGCAGCCCTGCCTGGTCTCTGCAGAACTGCAAAGCCACTGCGGAAAAATATTATTATAAAGTTGTCTGTATATCAGCATTTTTGTGCTAAACAACCTTTTCATTGCCGAGCCTCTCATTTTGCTTTGCCTGGAAACACTTGCAGGCGCATATTTTAATTGAAGCGGCTCTGTTTGACTCCTCTGATCATCTGGGTTTCCATTGTCGTTGCCTCACAATAATTTAATGTCATATATAATGGCATCAAATTGGGGGAAGCCCTGAAGGCTGCCAATCCAGAGTGATCTCAGTGTTCCCTGGTAAAAGCCTAGATAAGCTTGATTTGTTTGTGCCAACATTATTCATCACATTCTGTGTCTGGCTGGGCCAGTGTTCTCCTGCTCTTGCATTTCCAAATCCTCTTTCCACATACACTGAAGCTTCCTAATCAGGGTGTTTGCTATACTACGCTTAAGAAAATGGTTGAAAGTATGCATTTGTGACCTAAAAGAGTATTATGCTGATACTTAGCGTACTGCTATCTAAACATTTTACCATACTGTTCTTTCACTTGATTTTGTTAAACACATTTCATTTTGTTTGCCACTAGAAGAGGAGAGTTGGACCACATGTGCAATTCAACATTTGTTTTAGGTTTTTCCATTTAATAATATTACAGAGAGCTGACTACCGCTAATGAAAAGTTATTTGCGAGACTACTCGAAGCTGATCATATATGTCTTCTTGGGAGGAGAAGAGTTTTATTTTATAGCTAATTAAAAGTTTCTAAAGATGCCGTGGATTTTTTTTAGTGCAAATTAAAATTAATTAGAGTTATTAAGGAGCCATGAAAAGAAGGAATTGAGAAATAGTGAGAAATATTATTTAAACCCCTAATGGAATTCAGTGAAACCCACAGGTCTATTACAGGCCCCTGATTTGCCAGGATCACTGCAGGGAATCTAACATTAATAAGCACCCTGGTAATTAAATCATTTGTTACTTTGTCTGTAATGTTGTAATGTTTCACTGATACTCTGTCAGCGCTCTTTGTGCAGATCAGAGCTAATCAAAGGTAATCAATTTTCAGCATTTGAGAAATCTGTAAATGATTATACATTCATCAGATCATTTAGTGGAGTGCAAGGAAAGTGCAATGCAATTAATCTTCCTGCATGAGGAGGAATTACCACCACAGAACTCAACAGTTATAATTAATTTCATTGTCTTGCTGTGAATTTTGATTGCTTTTCTTTGGACTGTATAGTACAAATGATGATTCATTGCAAAGTATTTGCAAAGCAAACACACCAGTGTGCTATGCAAATTAAAGGAGCTGTATAACAGATAGGTTTCAAACTTCCTATTTACTTAGGATTGTTGAGTACTAATTTGCCAAATAATAATTGCTTGTTAACTTTATACACTCTTCCCTTGAATATCAAGATTGGTAGTCAACGTAAATAGAAAGCACGTGCTATTTTGTGTCTTATAGTATGCACATAAAATACTAGTTAGCACTTAAACTTGTTCACTTTACCAAATAACTTCATTTAACATTAAAAATGATTACTTACCTCTGAAATACTTTACTTGTTTTACTTACACAAAATAGATAGTAGCAACAGATAATACATAGAAATGTTCCTATATGTGTTGCTTTTTACATTATTATAACTACACCACTTTAAGAGATTCACTTGAAACATTTGATTCTTAGAATCTATTTGTATCTAGAATGTTGCTTGTCTAAAAAAATAAGTAATTTTTGGTATTCAGGAGGGTATTGCCAAAACATATTTCCATAATTTACAGACTTCCTATATAATTCCTTTTCAGTTTCCCAATCTTCTGTTCATTTAAAAATATGCTTATGAAAACAAAAATGGATTTAATCACACATTTTATAATAAAATAGAATAATTTTTAAAAATGAAATTAGGGTTAATAAACTGAAACATTGGGCATAACTTTAAGGTTAACTGCCAAATGGCTCCAATTCTCATAGTAGTTAAAATGCAGAACACACTTTTTCTTTCCTTTAAATTACTTTGTGAGATCCAAGTCTAAGGGTTTCTCTCAAATTAAACTCAGTAAGTCTTAAAATCAGCCTTTCAATTTACAAAGATCCACAAACATAAAATCATATTTAAATATTTCTTAATCATGAAGTTAAGCTGTGTCACGAATCCCAATTGAAAACCATATATGATGTTCCTTTTCCCTCAAATACATTCTACATATGGTGTTACCAAGGCCTTGGTTGCATGTACATTAAGAAATAAGTCAAGTTTCCTGCATCTTAATTTTTTAGTCAGTGAATACTTTTAAATTGGTTCAGACCATTACTTGCTAAAACCAGAAGGATTAATAGAAGACTTTTGTATGCTGAAAAGAAAAAGAACAAAAACAGAAAACCTTAAATGGGTTAACTGACTAAATTAACACATTCCAAATTATGTGCAATTAAAACGTCATAGTATCTTCTCTTAAAATTCATGGTAAGGTAAATAATACTAGGAAAAAGACCAAAATAACACAAACAGAATAGCTGTGTTTTGGTTTTTTTTGAGAGAAATTATTAAAATTTTCAGATATCCAAAGAAATAGTCAAATAACATATGAGGTCCCCAAACCATGATTTTGCTGACAAAATCAATAAAACAAGTATGGTAAATTATTTGATAATATAAAATCTCTCATATACTTCAAAATATTTGTCTAATGTAAAGATGCAATGAATACTTATTGAAGATTTTTAATTAAAAGATAAATAGTATATAGTGCCAAAATATCCCTTGTTCTTAACCTTAAATGTACCTATTCTGTCCGTGTTTTTTTTTAGAAACCGTTTCTTCTAAATTTTTTCAAGTTGCTCCATCTTATCTTTTCTAGTACCTTCTCTTTAATGATTTTCCTATTGTTGTTGGGTTCATAGCATTTCCATTTAGCAATCCTCTCCAGTTTTCATCTGGGATATGCCATTGCAATCGGTTCAAGCAATATTATGTGCTAAATATGGTTGAGCGAATTTAAAATTATTTGAACTGCTAAGCTTAAATTTTTACTTAATACAAATTAATCTTTTTAATTGATGCCTTCCATAATAATTTAAGTTTGAATCTGTAAATATTAGTCCATTTGATCATTTTGGCTACATTTACTGATCAAATAATTTGAATTAGAGATAGTTTCTGTGAGTTGATAGAGAAAACAGAGATGCAAATATATAAATACATCATAAACCAAAGGTGGAATAAAAAGTTAAATGTATAATACAGTAAGTTTATATAAGAATCATGGGCTTTGGAGTGAAAAAGATGTGGTTTAAGTTCTAGGTCAACTTCTTTAAAGTGATATGATTTTGGGATGCTTTCCTCATTGTATACTTGCTAAGTCTCACCTGTAAATGGGAATTCTAGTCTATTTTTCAGGTACTTGTTTTACTGCAAATGTACATTAACACAATTGGCAGATAGTAGGCACTCAAAGCATGAAGGCTGTTATTATGGCCCCCAAAAGGATGAAAAGGTGATGGTGAAAATAGTGGAAAAAAGAGTCCTAACATTTGGGTTTTATATATGAATGTAAATTAGTTTTTCCATCATATTGGCCTATAAGTTACAAAAATCAGCCAAATACAGAAAATATATTGATTAAAGAATTTAAAACACATGGTTTGAGGTAGGGATATAGATGTTTTGGATTTTCATTCATTGGTTCCAAAAAGGTTTTCTCCTTTTCCCCCCACAATAATGCTTTAAACTATCACAAGTTTCTATTTCTGAATGTGCAACAACTGAGGTGTCTTGCATGTCTATATTTGTAAGGTTTCTATAGGTTTCTTTCTACAAAAATTTCTTCATTTACATTCGGAGAGAAAAGTTTGAAATTACAGAAATATTTCAATAATTTATATTTACTTTTCAGCATTATTTATTTTAAAAATTCAGAACATTATTTATTCAATTTATCATTACTTTATCATTGAGCAATGACTTATTGATAGAATCATAATATGAAAGACATTCAAAAAATTTTGGCTTCATCAGATGTCAACTTGAAAATTCAGTCAAGGGTCAATATTTGTTGTCAATATACAAGCTAACAGTTTGTAAAGTAAAAATGTTTCTGTAAAGCTTAATTTTCATTGTAGAGTTTCTCCATAACTAGTGGTTTGCTGTTTTCTAACCCTTTTGTAAAATTTTCAAGTTTGAATGTAAGTGAAAAATCTTTATAAGTGAAAAATAAAGTCACAGATAGTTTTATAAGACTATGAAAAAATCTAAGTTTTATTTCAATGACAATAAATAAAAATTCAAACAGAACACTTATCTGTCATTTAATTAAAAATTTGATGAGACTTGATGCTTTCCCCAGGGCAAAAATCAGAGAAACTTTTTACAAGTCAGAAATTATCTCTATTAACAAAACATATCGGATGTATATTTGCTCCCACTGGTAATTTCCATGATCCAGCTACTAAGTAACAATTGCTTTTCCCTAATTTTTTTAAATTCAGAAAGTCTAATTTTATCTTCTTTGATATTCAGATGGCTTTGAGGAATCCCTAACTGTAATCATTAATAAAATCATAAATGAGCTGTATATATTTTTGATAGCTTTTGCAAGTGTTGTGTTGTTTTTTTTTAAAGCACTAGTTTTTGAAAAAAAAATGTTTCATATAATATGGAGAGCAATATAAAGAATCTCTCTCACTTAAAAGAAATAAAAAAAAAGAGAAAAAGTAATGTGATAGTTCTCTTGCAATATCATAATTTATGTGAAACATGAAAAAAAAAAAACACAAACAGGCAGGCATAGCACCTTTCCTGTCTGGCTTCATCTGTATTCATTTGTTGTCAAAACAGGTTTCCATATTTAACTTCTTTTTTTGATTATGCCTTTTCCTTTATTTCATGGAATGATATGTTATTATCTGTGAAGTGTAGATTTCTGCCAAGTTCTATGCACTTCAGTGTTAAGAGTATGGCCCACAACTCTGGGAATCTTTGTTGAAGCTGTAGAAATAAAATGAATAGTATAAAAGCTTGATGGCATCTGTGGGTAGGAAACTCATTAAAGGCCCCAGCCCTCTGTTGTATTTCTAACCACATTTTCCCTGTGGGATTTCAAAGTCTTGCAGGATGAAATCAGCAGGGCTCATTACTTACAAAACAATGTTTAGAATCCTTTCGTGGTGCTGGAATGCTTCTGCCAGTCAGGTAAAGACCTAGGCCTTTATCCTTTGGGGGACAATGCCAGCCAGCTCACAAACTGCTTGGAAAAGTCATGCCTTTGAATGCAACTGCAGGTGTTGCTCCCCAAAGACTGTTGGTTGGTACCCTCCTAGGCAATGTACAATGGGATAATAGAAAATTCACTTTGGAATTCAAACAAAGTCTTAGAGAAATGGAAATAATAGGAACACAATTTTGAGACTTCCTTAGTTTTTCCCACGAACTATGAACCATGACTAATGCCCTCGGGGCAAAAAGCATCCCTTTCCCTTTAAGGAACATACACAATTCAGTGTTTCAGATAAATAAGTTTCATGACCTCACCAATTTTGTGGCTTCTATTCATTTACCAGAAAATAAGTCCAAACAAGAGGAGAAAGCCACGTTATGGGTAAAACTTTAAAGACACAGCCTAATACAAGATTAATACATTTGGATATAACATATAACAAATTGCTTTCTTTTTTTCTTTTCAAAGAAATCATTGCTTAAACTTGGTTCCTGAATCAGATTGGTATAGTTCTGACTGAATTGTCTGTCTCTCTTTGGCAATGTGGCTAGTGGCATTTTGGAAATATTCTCAGAACTTTAAAATTCCTGCAAGAATAATAAGGATCTTGCCATTGTGGAATCAAAGAGACTCAATCACTTAAAGTAGTACTGTAGGCTTGTCAAGTGGAATTGCTTTTACAGATTTGCTGAATAACTCATCCATAATGGCCGAAAATTTCAGCCATTTTGTTAAAACACCCAAGGCAGAAGAGATTAGTGTGCGCCGAGGAATCACATATGCATAATCACAAGGAAGTTGTATTAACCACGTCTGCACTGCCAAGTACCAATTGAATATCCCAAGCTCCAGTCATTCCATGATGGAAAACAATGTGGGCTACCTAAAAAATGAAGTGTGCCTTGCCCTTCACTGGCTGATGAGACTTCAATAGCATTTAAACTTGATAAAATATATTTCTAAACAAAGTTGCTATCCTTACAGATGAGAAGGTCATGCAGGATTTGACTAGAGGGATTTTAAAAACAATTAGACGCGGCAACTATGAAAAAGTTAAACAGTGAGAAAGTGCTAACCTAGTTGTTGAAGAATTAATATCAATTAGATTCCTATTAATAATAATGGAATGAGCTGACAACAAACATCTGGGTTGCTAAAATGAGAAACCATTAAGTTCTTCCCTTTTAAAAACATTTTTTGACAATGGAGATGTGTATGTTATTTATCAGTGGATAAGTTTTACTTTTATATTTCAACCTAATTATAAAAAAATCAGGAAATAAATGGCCATTTTAAAGATGTCCCTCAAGCCTCTCGGGCTAAGCAAAAGCTATTGTGGAAGTAGCTTCTGGGGTGGGGGTGGGCAAACTAGTTTTAAATGTCAAATTCACTTCTCATTTTCTTTGAAATTGTCACAAATACTATACTTGATTTTGTATAGTCAAAGGCTTAAAAAGATTTCACTGAGCCCTAGACAGTGTGCTCATGGCTAGAGCATCAGCCAACACACCAAAGAGTCACTGGTTGCATTCCTAGTCAAGGGCAGGCAACTGGTTGCAGATTCAATCCCTGGCCACAGTCAGGGTGCTTGCAGGAGACAACCAATCCATGTCTCTCTCTTACATTGTTGTTTCTCTCTTTCCCTCTCCCTCCCTTTCTTCCACTCTCTAAAAGTTAACGGGGGTGGAGGGGGGGGTGGGTGGGGGAATCCTGATTTAATGGAGAATAAATATTTTTCTCCACCTACACTTTGAATTTGGGGGACTATATTTAACTTGAGTTGTATATGACATTCAACTGAATAAAGACATGTATATAAAACCGATCCTTAGCTCCAGCCGGTTTGGCTTGATGGATAAAGCGTTGGCCTGTGGACTGAAGGGTCCCAGGTTCAATTCCAGTCAAGGGCACATACCCGGGTTGAGGGCTTGGTCCCCAGTGGGGGGCGTGCAGGAGGCAGCTGATCAATGATTCTCTCTCATCATTGATGTTTCTTTCTATCTCTCTCTCCCTCTTCTTTCCTCTATGAAATCAATAAAAATATATTTAAAAAATAAAACCAATCCTTAGTTTGAATTTAAATTCATCTGCTTGTTAAACAATAAAAAGGAAAATATTCCCCGGAAAAGATGTTTAAATACCAGTATTAAACGATGATGTCACCTTGCAATTTGAATGAGATATTAATGGAAAGAAGAACAGATGAATATCAGAATATATTATGAACAGAGTAAATGCAACAGAAGGGTATTTTCTATCAAAAGAAAGGTGATAAGAAATTGAGTATATATGTTTCGTACATACCGGTAGTCTAGTAGAATTAATTCATTTGGAATAGAATATACAAAAGTCATTTAAGTTTTCTGTTCCAAGAATGTCAAGGCTCTATACACATGCAGATTAAAAAATAGATTCAGAAGGATGATAACTCCATCAACAGCATCTTTTGGTTTTCATTGTTTGCAGAGCAGATGCCAGAGGTCATGCAATAGGTCAGCCGTACCATCAGGAATCCAAACTTTAATTGTGACATTCTTCCTTCAACACCCCTAATTCTGTAGGCAAAGTTGCGTGATAGAAATTATTAGAAAATGTCTCCTGCTCTTAAAATTATTTAGGAAAAAATCAACTAATAAATCCATTTTGAGTCATTCAATAGTAAAAGCAGTATTCTTTTGCCATGTTATACATATGCCAGCAATTCCTATCTCTTTTTCAAATTCATATGAATTCTTCTCTACTAAGCTTTCCTCTGTTCTCAGGGTTTTAGAAGAGGCCAACTAAATAACTTCTCTATCTCTCCCAAGTTTAGAATCAATTAAAAGAGAGGTATTCAAGTCAGTTGGATAGAGTTCAAAAGGTCATTTTTATTACTGGTAAATAATGGAAAAGAGGATTTGACTGGCAGGTAAGTTACTTAAAAAAATGACTTCAGCTCTAACCAGTTTGGCTCGGTGGATAGAGCGTCGCCGTCCTGCGGACTGAAGGGTCCCAGGTTCGATTCTGGTCAAGGGCATGTACCTTGGTTGCGGGCACATCTCCAGCAGGAGGTGTGCAGGAGGCAGTTCATCGATGTTTCTCTCTCATCGATGTTTCTAACTCTCTACCCCTCTCCTTTCTCTCTGTAAAAAATCAATAAAATTTATTTTTTAAAAATGACTTCATCAGTAACACTTGCTCAGGTGATGTCACATACCTACCAGGGTTGGAGTCTCTTTACTGGCAGGAGTGTCCCCACTGTCAGGCAGGGACAGATCTGAAGGAGAAAAATGCTGAGCTTCCTCCTGGATGCACCTTCAGAGAAATGGCTCACCCTCTCCTGGGGCCTGAGAAGTAGAGGCTGCATGTCCCTCGGACTTTTCTCCTCCTTGGAAAGAGAGGGGCCATTTTCTCTCCTCTAGGAAACAAGAGACATGGGTGGGGAACAACTGTTGGAAGAATCTTTTAGTTCTGCTACTGAAGAGAAAAGTCTCATGTTCTGTGTACTACTTACTTGCTTCCTTGATCTACCTCAACTTATTTCTATTGTGCCTGCTCTCCTCTTTTCCAAATGTGTATTTCTTTTCTTATTATTTTATTGTTGACAATATTACAGATGTCCTCCATTTCCCCCCTCCTCCTCTCCTACACCCAGCTCCCCCAACATTATTGTCTGTGTCTATGGGCTATGCATACATGCACATATGTTCTTTGGTTAATCTCTTACAATCCCCCCACACCTATCCACTCTGTGATCGGTCAGTCTGTTCCATATATCCGTAACTCTAGTTTTATTTTGTTTCTCAGTTTATTTTGTTCATTAGATGCCGAATATAAGTGAGATCACATGATACTTGTCTTTCTCTGAATGGCTTATTTTTGTTAGCTAAATAATCTTCAGGTCCTTTCATGCTGTCACAAAAGATAAGAGTTTCTTCTTTTTTATGTCTAAGTGGTACTCCACTGAGTAAATGTATCGCAGCTTTTTTCTCCACTCATCTACTATTGGGCACTTGGGCTTTTAACTTGCCTAAATTACTTTATTATGCAGATGCCTGGAGACTAGAGAGGAAGATTTTATTAAATTTTTATTTATATATCTGCATAAAGCTTCCTATACCTCAGCTCATGGTACAACTTGCTATTTGAGAATGAGCTACCCAGACAGCTAAAAGAGGTTTAATAATAATGATGATGATCAAACCAATGAATTTAATTTTCAAGCAGCTAAATAGGTAGGACCTCACTCTAACGTCTTGAAAACTCATAATATGCCTCTCCTGTATTCTCATACTTTTGCAGGCTCTTCCCAGTTTCTATTCTCACCGGTGCGTGAGTGACCCTTGTGTACCAGTAAAATAAATTAGTTGAGTTAGGAAAGTAACCTTATTTGGGAAGGATATGGTTCCCTACTACTTAATAATAGTTCTTTTTCATTAGATCAAGCCAGTGCATACCATTCAAACAGGCACCGAATAAAACTGGGTTTCAACCCTGAGGGAACCTGTTCCTATGACTCAATGTGTGGCTGACAGCATCAGAACCATCAGGAGTGTTAGGAAGACCGAGGCCTGGATGCCAGTCCAGAAGTCCTGAGCAGATCCCTTCCATCACAGGCTTCTCCAGGCCATAACTTTTTAGAGCAATTAATTTAGGAAATTATTACCTTCTCCCAAGTGGTCAGCTGGTTGAGGAGACTCAGCCCTTGCTTCTTTGAGGCTCTTTTGCTCAAACTATTTTTTAGAGCTAAAGAGTGGTGGAGTGGTGGGACCTCATTGTCCTAGTCTCATAGTTGCCGGGAGTATTTTCAGTCTGGTAGCTGCGACTGTGCATGAGTGATCAGACCTTGCACAAAAGGTCCATGACCCTAAGCAGCACTTGGTCATTATTCAAACAATATGGAACTGTAGCCTCTGACCTGGCTTTGAGTCCCAGCTTTGCTCCTTACCTGGACTGTGAGCTTAGAATGTTACCTGACTTCTCCTTAGCCTTATAGTATTATCTATGAAAATAGGAAGATGAAAATGACCTTTATATTTATCGTGAAGCTTACATTAAGAACTATAAGGTAAGTACATGACACACTGTAGAGAAATAACACATTTTAGTTCTTTTCCCCTACATATTCTATAAGTGAAAGATAACCTTACTCGTTTAACATCTTATTCTACCCCAGTCAATATGGGAGGTGTGCAGAGAGGTTTGCTCCTCCCTTTGTGGACAAGCAATATTCGGCAGGTTCTATTCTGCTACTCCAGCACAAATCCCTCTTGTGTACTGATCATTTACTATTCTCAACAACCCTACCACTATTCCCATTATCACAGGTGATAAGAGGCACAATGAAGTTAGGTAAGTTACCTAAGGCCATCCAGTTTCTAAGAGTTCAAAGTGAAATTCAAAACCTGTGCACTTGTTCTAGAGCCCACATCATTAACAACTATGTTAGACACATAATTGGAAAGACTCAGTCACTTTCTTTTATGTGGTTTCTGTTATGATCAAGGATGTGTATTTTCAGGTTAAGAGTAAAGTCTACAACCTGTGAGGAAACACAGAAGCACTTGTAGGAGAAGCCAAGCCTTAGATTTTGGCCTCAGTTTTCTAGGTAAGAGTCACAACCTTCCATCTGTAACAATTTCTTTTTTTTTTAATTTTAAAAAATATATATTTTTGATTTCCAAGAGGGAGGGAGAAATAGAAACATCAGTGATGAGAAAGAATCATTGCTCTGCTGCCTCTTGCACGCCCCCTACTGGAGATTGAGCCTGCAGCCCAGGCATGTGCCCTTGACTGGAATCAAACCAAGGACTCTTCAGTCTACAGGCTGATTGCTCTATCCACTGAGCAAAACCGGCCAGGGCTGTAACAATTTCTTTACACCACAAAGTTAAGTCACTTCTTCTCTCCTATCCTCTTGAAAAATAAACAACCTCTGGTTTTTCACACACTGGTTTTAAGAACTCTGGCTAAACAGTCAATGACTGTGAAGAAGATGGTCCAACTGCCTCTCTGAATTCTCTTTATGGCAGCCAATGCCCATTTACTCCTACCTGGAGAACAAAAATTAGTGTGAACTCAAGTTACTTTTTTAGCCTCTTTAAGACTGTTATAGACATAACATTCATGACTTGTGATATACTTTCAATGTCTTAAAAGTTTCAAAAACTCAAGGAGATATTAATATTATTTTGAAGGATACCTAAAAACTCTGAATGCTTTTATTATTTTGTCATTCATTCATTCATTTATTCATTCATTCAACAAATGTATATTGTGCACCTTCCTAGGAACTGAGCCTCAGCATAAGCAGTGAGAACACAGCATTCAACAAGACAAACAAGATGCCCCCTTACACGCTCCCATGCTCCAGTCAGAGGAGACAAAACTCATGCTCTGCAAGTACAGCCTTTGACATCCCATTGATCAATCTTGATCACTTTTAGCTAATGATGAGAGACAAAAGATATGGAACATTTAATTTACCAAAGTGCATCCATTTTTAAACTACATGAATAAAAATAATCAGTAATAGCTTTCCTTGATGAAGACAAACCCATTTTAGTAGGCACATGTCTTAGGAGTTAGAAGTGGCGGGGCAGTTAGGGACGGCACTGGGGGGAGAGGAATGTAGAGGAAAAATGCAGCTGAACCCCGCAGGCATGAGCAGGAACCAGTTGGTCAGTCCCACCCTGTCCCATGTAAAATCACAAGGACAAAGGGCGCTGCTCATGGGCTGGACACTCAGGGCATAGAAAATGAGTGGTGACCCTAAAGTTTAAAATGTACAGATGTTGCTAGGGTGAAATTTTTCAGAACGATGAATGGGAAGCTAGCAGGGCACATATGAACCCGCAGGCAAAGAAGCTGAGTGGCAACCTGCTTGGGTCCCCTCCCTGCCTCAGGGAGCTTTTCTGTAATAAAACTTTGCTTTGGCTCATCTCTTTGTCTCTGAAGTCCTTCTTCCATTTCATGAGACAACAAACTCTACACTGACAGAAAACTGGTATCATAATCAACCTATCTCAGAAAACCTTAAGTGATAGTAATAATCTCTAAATTAACAATGCTTTTTGCAACTGAATGTAAGGCAAATCAATTAATACCCAAATATATGAACTTGAATACCTAGAAACATATCTTGTTAATGTCCAGAACATATAGTATGCAACATGAAAACATCTACCTAGCAATCTATCTATTTATCTACCTACACATATAATATCTCATAAATTTATTTAATTTTTGATAAAACTGAATTTTTTGTCAGGTGTTATTTCTTAATTGATGTAACTAATACTTTAATCATGAATACTTCAATAACAGCTTCTGAAGAGAAATGTGCCTTGACACTGTCCAGTTTAGGAAAGGTAGTATTGCATAGTGCCTGAAGAATGGGCTCATAGTTTTACTTCTCATCCAAAACCCTTACATTTTCTATTTTAAACATTTCTATTTCTCCATTCCTGACATTTGAATTCATCATTCATGTCTGTGACATGTTTTCATATTATCATTTAATACCGATGTCAGTACCAAACAGTAATAAGGGTGCAAACATCTGTTGTTTACTCTGAAATGATTAGTTTCCATATATAATAATGAAAATTAACCCTATTGCAGTAATGTTTTTAAAAAGCCTGCAAACATTCTGGACTCTGGTGATACCTTTAAAAGGACAATGAGCCCTAGCCAGTTTGGCTCAGTGGATAGAGCATCGGCCTGTGGACGGAAGGCTCCTGGGTTGGATTCTGGTCGAGGGCGCATACCTCGGTTGCAGGCTCCCTCCTTGGCCCTTCCCCCTCCCCACCCTAGTCAGGGCACGTACAGGAGGCAACCGATCAAGATCAATGTTTCTCTCACATCGATATTTCTCTTTGTCTTGCCCTCTATCTTCTACTCTCTCTAAAAATCAATTAAAAGCATTTTAAAGAACAATGAAAAGTCAGGCATATAAAGTTTGCCTACTACTTGTTTAATCCCAGTAAAATATGGGATGTGTGGGAATCAAGTCCATTTCAGATAATGTTTACATTAAGGAAGGTCTATTAAATATATGTAAAAATCTGCTGGTGTTTCACTTCATGGAGACTCACACAATGCAGCCAAAGGGATCAAACTGAGAAGGCTAAAAAGGGCTAATTCCAATGTAACCCTGATATTTGGGGGGCTAGCAATCTGAATCCATGCCAGCCACCCAGTGTACCTTCATGATAACCTATAATTAAGTCACCATCTCTTTCCCAGAAACTGGTCTTGCAGAACCTGTTACAGAGGCCATAAAACTGAAGAGTGCACTGCCCTGGAGGAAGGGTTATTAACGCTGGTGCCAGGCCAGATCATCAGATATGGCCTGGGACCCCCAGCACCTGGGGGTCTTCTTGCAAAGCTTGTGAAAAGGACTAGAAGCATAATCCATATTTGCAGGACAAAGACCCCAGGAAGATATAAAAGAGAAGCCCCCTTGCATGTTACTTTACTCAGATTTGGAAAGTTATTCCCTGAATCCGTTGGTGTAAGTAAATAGTGTCACTCCTTTTCTCTAAAGTGTTGCTTGGTGTTTCTCTGGTCTTCTGCAACAAAATCACCTATACTTCTGGTGAAGAATGTCTGTTTTTTCTACTATCCTTTTCCAAGTTGGCTGGTTGTTTTGTTGGTGACATTTAAGGACAAGACACAGTTGGTTGATGATACTGCTGACTTTAAGCTGAAATGGAAACATCTGGAGGAATCACATTTCTTTTTCTGGCTAACCTTTATTTCTCCTTTGAAATTCTCCTCAGGCAGCACTTTCTGTAGCAAGCCTTCTCTAATCCCCTAGTTTAGGATAAATGATCTCCTTTGAAACTCACAGTACCGGGTGGATACCCCAAACTAAGAAGTCATCATAAGATTCTATTCAAATAATCTCATATCTGAAAATCTTCCCTATCGATTTGTAAGCAGAAACCCAACCTTATTCATCTTTGTATCATTGACATCAAATACTACAATATAGTACCTGATCATGGCTAAGAGGCCAAAATTTATCTTGATCACAGAGAGAGGAAGGGAGAGGAGAGAGATATAAACATCAATGATGAGAGAGAATCACTGATCAACTGCCTCCTACACTCTCTCTACTGGGGATTGATTACAAAACCCAGGCATGTGCTATGACCAGGAACTGAACATGGGTTGACACTCAACCACTGAGCAACACTGGCCGGACCACATAGCTGAATTTTAACTTGTATTAACTAAGTATAAGGTTAGTTTAATGAGCTGGTTTAAACTTGAAATTATGGAAGATCTAATGTGGGAACCAACTATTGAAAGATGAATAGGTAATTGATTGCCTTAAGAACAAGAGAACAAGCCCCAATTTTCACCTTGGTTTGGTTTGTTTCCATTCCCTGTCCTGCTTCCCAACTCTCTCATTATTCTCCCTGGGAAACACTTCTTCAATGAGTCACTTGCCCACTTATTTTCATCTCAGGGTCTCTTTGTAAGGGGATATTTAAAAAAATTCAGCTATGTAGAGGTTTAAATGCTCTGCTTTGATACTTTCTCATATCCTTCCCAATGTCAGTTCTAAGTTCTAGGTGCCTCATGATGAAACCTCCGCCAAAGGACTCTGCTCTGGTTCTGAGTTGGTTCTGCACTGGAATTTCTCTAGAGGTGATTTAGGGAGCTTGTTCCTTGGCACAGATGGCATCCAGTCTTTCTCCAATGATGACTGGCATGTGGTTTTATTGAAACCCTACTTGGATCTTTGCCCTCAGGTTTCTGGTTGGAACAGAAACCAACTCTGTGTCCCTCATGCTGGCCATACGACCCCTAGCTCTTGCAGCTAAATTTCACATCTCACTGGGCACAAAGGAACTTTGGATTTCCTTCCACACCCATTAGGGGACACAAACAACTGCAGACAACATAGGAAGTCAAAAGTTGTTAAGTTTCTTGGGTTGTATGGTACAATTTAAAAGTGTGTTATAAAGACTTTGAGAGATCTCTTTCCCAATGCAGGTGCTGAGGGCGAAAAGAACACCCTGCAAAAGTCACAGCTACACTTGGAATCTCTCATTCTTAATTCTAATTTTTATTATAATAACAAAAATTAAGTACCAAATCTTGTTTAAAATGAAAAAAAAGTAGTAATGAGTATAAAAAATGACAGTAGGCCTGTTATTTTCTTGCTATCATTCCCACTTCTCCAAGGGAGTGGTAAGACTACCAGGCAGGTATAGGTGCTATTTCATGCTATGGTCCTGACCTATGAGGGCACAGCTGAAGATCTCGGCCTTGAGTTGGGTTTTGGCTTTGCATTTATGTTCTGTCTTTCATCAGTCCTTTCCTGTTTGTGTGAGTTAACAGTTCCTTTAGTGGATTTTTTTTCCCTCTGAGTCATCTTACTTGATAATGTCAGCCATGGGCTCACTGGCACATGTTGTATTGTCAATCTGTGATTCTCACTTTGGGCCATTTCTGTTGCTTGTGTTTCTTCTATTTGCAATTTCCCTTTGGTCGCCATCCCCTATTTTGGGAGAACTCAGTCCACGTGCAGAGAAATATTATAGGTTAATCTCAGCAGGATGTGTGAGAAAGAGACCTTGGAAACAGGATGAAACTTGGAGTGTCATAATTCTATTTGCAGAGACTTGATCCTTGCTTACACGGACTGATCACAGTTGCTGAAAAAAAGTAACTCTGTGATATTTTCATGGATTCAGCCATATGGCACCACCCTACCTGAACCATCATTCTGTTTTTTCTTACAGACACTGAGGAATGCAATATGGACATCCCTCTGACTACACAGTATACAAACTCTTTACCTAATGTTGCAGATGGGTTTCATATATCCAAGGGGCTGTTTATTAGTGTGGATATTTTTTTCTCTTGCTTATTTACATATTGCTCAGAAGCCTGCCCACATCATGCAAATCATTTGCCTGCACCTCTTTTATTAGGAGTAAAGCACATTCCTACACAATAGGGCACATGATTTCACAGAGAGAGAAGTCATTTCAGGGTGTCCACTTCCTTGTTTTGTGGGGGCAGTGTCAGAAAAGTATTCTCTAAGCATTTCACTTTCTACAATTTGCTTGGAGTTTTGAGTAAATATGAAGAGGTTCTTAACTGTTTGGAAATGGTGGTGAGTGGTAAAGAAGCAGGATCCCAGGGAGGTTGGTAGAAGGAATGCAGGCCTTAGAATAAGATGAACTAAAGAAATATTCCTGGCTTTACTACTTATCACCTGTGCAGTCTTGGAAAATATTTAACCTGCATCAAACTGATGCCTTGTCTATAAAATAGGAGAAATAGAATATGTCATGTAAAGTTGTAAGGATTGATCACTATGGGTACATGATTCAAAATAGTGATGGAAATTGCATTATGAAAATAGTGTTAAAATTATTTAGGAGTTATTTGCTGTGTGTTCTCAGCACAAGATTATTGATGCTTTTAAGAATTTAAGGTATTTATCTTCAATTCTTTGTCTTTACCCCATATGAGTATAGAAGATATAATCCCCAGTCCATGAGGAGGTACCTGGCAAGTAGTTGATGGTCAAGCTGTATTTGTTTAGTTGTAAAATTTATTCATTCATATGGAAAACACTTAATACCCCTAAAAAGGTATTCATCCTATCTAATAAAAGAGTAATATGGAAATTAACTGTCACCCTGGGACAAAAATGGCGGTGCCCATAGCGGTGGGGCAGGACGCTGGCAGTGTTACCCTGGCAATGGGAGCCCAGCAGGCAGTCAGACCACAAGTAGCACCTAGCAGGGCCTGCTGGGAGATTGCCATGATGACTCCCCCAAGTAGACAAGCAGGGGCCGCAGGAGGTGCCCAACAGGGCCTGTTGGGCTCTGGCTGCAGAGGAGGGGGAGTCAGCGATGGGGACTCATGCAGGCGGTGGCTACTGGGGCGGCAGCTGCTGACAAGGGGATAAGGGCCTGTGGTGAGCCAGAACCATTGGGGACCCCCCAGCTGCCACCCCAGCTGGGCCTCAGCCGGGGCGGCTGTGAGCGAGGGTACGAGGGAGCATGAGCCATCCAGGACTCCGCAGGCGGCACCCAGCAGGGCCTGCTTGCCCATTCCCGTGGTGTGGAGCAGACAGGCCTGGCAGAGAGCAGAGAACCATGTGGAATGGGCCCAAGCCATCAGTAGCACATCACCTGAGGGCTCCTGAATTGGAGACGGTGCAGGTCCGACTGAGGGACCTCCCTCCTGCCCTCCCCCTCTCCCACCTACCCATGAATGAATTTCGTGCCCTGGGCCCCTAGTTTTAGGGAGATAAAATCAAAATTTTGTAGATAATCATTAGATACTTTTATGGCAGGAACAGAAATCAAATATGAAAAAAGACATAGATTTATTTTTTATTCTTTCTTGCCTCTAACTCTTTCGGTTTATAAGTGGAAACCTGACACTTGGAGAACAAAAGAATAGAAACATGACTCAGTGAACATCTTTATTTTTATATACTGCCTTCCTTTAATAGAATGCTAGCCTTGCTGAGAATAGAGATTTTGTCTGTTTTTTTTTTTTTCTGCTAAAAAGCTACCCAGTGCCTAAAACTGTATCTTGAACATACTAGTTGCTCAATAGTTATTGATCAGATTTCTATCTCTTGTACCTAATATCTCGAAAGAAGTTTATAATAATATATTTTTCTTCTTCTATAACTCTGGAGTTAATTAAGAAGCCCACAGTCCTTAACATTCAGGATTTTAAAAAATCTAATATTCATATTAATTTAATAAAACATTTATATTGCATTATTAATTTCTGCTTCTATCTTTGCTTAAATGGTTGTCCAAATGGTTTATCTTGCATACCCAATTTTGTTTCAATCAAAATTCTTAATTTTTGCTATCCATAGCTACCAAATTAGTGTGCCTTTTCTTTGTTTTGTCTCGTTAGACTCAGTCTTGGTATTCCTATTAGGAGCTGATCTTATCCAGCACTGCAAGCTTGTGGGGAAAAATGTATATTAGTTATTTCCTTAGGACTTATTTTCCTGTTTCTATCAGATCAAACTTCCAGATGGATGGCAGATCATAGAAAGGGGGATTGTAGATCCCCTAGGCTGTTTTCTGTATGTGTGACCTCAGGCAAACTATTTCACTTTGGGCAACTGATTCTTCATAGATAGAAGGAAGAATTTAAATAAGATAATTTTGAGATCCTCTATATCTCTAGAATTTTTATGATCTACAAACCCAATAGGTCAACCGTAAATTATTGGAATATTGATACATAGTGTTGTGAAATAAAGGAAGTCTTTCTGTCACAATTATACCTTCAAGTAATAGCAGGCTCCTTAGCTTTGCTTACATTTATATGACAAGATGCCATGTCAGCCTCTGTCCTAGATGATGTCATTTATCAGCAATATACTTTAAAATGTTTGAGGGCTCAAGAGATCACTCAGAATCTGTCTCTTAAATTTGAAGAAAAATAAACTCTGACAAAAATAAGGCCCAAGGTTTGGGTTGGCATGCTCTGGAAAATATTAAATATTAAAAAAAACCCAGCAGTAGTAACTATAACAGTAATTTATGGATCAAGATAGCACTTAGGCACATGTGTGGCTTATCCATATATTCCAACATGATGACAACAGAGCAATAATGATGTTTAATTCAAACAATCTTTTTATGGCAGGCAATATGTGAGAAATATTTTTGATATATTCATCATGTTTTTGTGTTCCAGGATCATCTTGCAAATGCATGCTTGAATCCTTCCTAAATGCGTGGTCCTTGATTTGCACTGATAGAATATTATGACTTCCTTTGTCTTCTGTTTTGTGATTTTGCCAGTAGTTGAAACAAGGAGAACAATAGAGTGTACATGAATAGAATTGAGCATTATGGAAGGTGTAAAGATACTGAAAGCTGACAAAAAAGGAACACTAATGAACCAAAAAAAAATTCATTTGCTTTCTTATTAGAGATTTCTATATCTCTGTATCTTTTGCATTCCTTTAAAAAAGAACAAATAGCTTATTCAAAGGGAATTAATTCCTTCACTTACATTCAATTTATCTAAACTCAAATGGAATTTATGTACTAACCCTAAAAGACAAAGGTGAAATGATAATGGTCTTTGTGGGAAGAAAGACTCAAAAAAAAATAATAAGGCCTCAAATAAATGTATTAAACTGTTTATTGACTTATTTATGGACACCTTTTATCTATAATGTGATTTATTGCTTTAATCTTTATCATTGGCAGCCTTAAGCAGAAAGTCCATTGCTACATCAAAATGATCTTTCACAGAGAATATCGTCAACAATGGAATAAATTTGTACAGTGATAGATGGTTACTAGACTTGGTGATCATAGTAAGGTTACAAATGTTGACACCGGAAACTAATATAATATTGTATGTCAACTGTACTTTAATAAAAAGAAGATTTCATCACAGAAAGACAGTTGCTCTGGAAATGCAGGCACTGTTCTCTAGGGGACTTAAGAAGCCGTCCCAGAAGGCCACTGTTCACCTCCTAGCACCATGTTGCCTCCTGTTCACAGTCAACTGGGAACTCATGACCAGTCCCTTGAGCTCTTCATCTGCCAATTTCCCACAAAAAAGTACTTTTCTCTGCAGAGTCAATGCTCTAGACACTTCTCCCTCAGCCAGTCTATGCATTTGGATATGTTAATGTATACTGAAATGGGAATTTCTTTAGCTTTAGTGTAATTTGCCCTTTTAATGCTATTTTTTTCCCCAATGGAAAGGGATCTTTCATTGGTGGGTTTACTGGACTCCCAACTCAGCCCCCTTTTTAGTCTCTGCCTTAAACTTGTCATTCTGCCAATAAAATACCTCATTTGGTAACTATGGATTTTCATGTTTGTTGAAAAATAATGTATTTATTTAAAAACAAAGTATTTTGAGGAGCCACTCTGCTTTTATCTCCCGGTTTCTATTTAGCTATTACCCTCTGCCATTACATTAGATCCCACAGCTAATGGGTCCCAGGTGAGAGCAGTGTAGTGGTTTGTTCTTGGGCACAGTGGGCCAATCCCCTTCACTCGCCCAGCAGCACAGTGCCTCCTCACCCTCTTCTGTGTGGGATCCCTGTAGGAGGAGAGGGGACACTGAATGGTGACACCAGTTTCTCTCTGCTCCAGCTGCACTGCTTTCCCAGGCTTCCAGATCTCTCTCACTTTGATATATAGAAATGATGGGCTTGTCCTCATCTACTAAGCTCCACAAAGTCTCAGAGGACCTGTGGGAGTTTCTAGTTGCCTCTACTTCTGATATTTGGGGCTAAAATTTCTTTTCATCCAGCAAGAAAACATCTTCCCTTTGAATGTCCAGATTTTGGGTGGTGGAGGACCCATGCTAACGAGACCGGGTGCTGAGTGACACCGCGTTTTCAGCTTCACTGCACCAAAGGCTCTCTGTTTCTGGAACTCCAGTCCCTGCCTGGGGTGCTTGAATTTGTCTGGCAAATCCAGTTTCTTGCCTCACTCGTGAGTCTTTTTCTTTTAGGAGAGCCTTCACTTCTGTCTGTAGTCTGGCTTCTATTTTCACTCTCTTAGCTTATGGATATATTAGTATATGTTTGGATTCCTATGAAAGACCAGGTTCAAATTCTTCCCCAGGATATTCATGTACGGCTCACAAATCAGAGGATGTGGCTGTTGACCTGTGCTTCAGTTTCTGTAAGCAAATAAGGAGACTTTGTCTTACCAGTGTCAGCTCTGACCCAAATAAATCATCTTGCACCACATTTCTTCATTTGGTCAGACTAATTTATTTATTCAGAGCACAGGAGGGAGAAAGATCTCTCTCTTCACTGCTAGTCTAAATATTATATTAACCAAGCTGCTTGCTTTGTTATTGGCTTGGGGAGAGTGAGTGGCAGAGCATTTGGGGGTTATCATGACTCCATGCTTTTTTATTATAAAGTATTAGTTGCACATTCTAGACCAACAGATAAGAATGGGTGAGTGGAACCTTTCTCATCCATAGGATCAGAAGAGAAAAAAATGGGGAGAAACATGGGAAATGCTACATGAGCATGAGTTTAAAAGGCGGGAAAGAGGGACTCCCAAGTTTTACAATCAGAGAAGAATTTTGTGGCACTCTCTGAAGGTGGAAGCCAGAGCTAAGAAATCCAGAAAGCTTCTCTTAAGCAGGAGTTTGGGAATGGAGACGTGAAACCAGAGAGTTTTCTTAAATCCTACGTGAAATAGCTTTACTGCTGTTCAGAGGTGTGAAGATGAGAGTGGCTTAACAGAGCACAGCCCCGTTGTGCCAGGACTGAGAAAGGAAGCCTGACCTGGGTAGAAAGGGGAGTGTCCAGCACTAACCCAGAGTAGGAAGACAAACAGCAAAAAGGAACTTTTAAAGTTGAAGCTGATCATTCCTACAGCCTACCTTGTTTTCAATTATTTTCTTATTTTAAGATCTCCTACACCCTGTGTTTTCTCTGAGCTAGTGTTTATCAATTGGCCATGTTTGGCCACTGGGCTACAGTGGATGCCACAAGAGAAAGGGAATGTAGGACAGAGAAATGATTTTATGTCAAGAGGATGGGAAGGATGACATGAGGCACTAAGAGAGGGAGACTCAGATATTTGGATAAAAACTGAGATTTCAGGGCAGAAAGTATGTGTTCAAAGTCTCCTGTGTACATTATAGACATTTTCTTATTTATCTCTTTTAAAATGTCTGAGAATTATTACTTTTATGTAACATGAAAATGTTCATTTTACATAAGCTTCAGTGAATTTGGGAATTCTCTTTTATACCTTATGATTAAATGTTGGTAAATATGGTTGGAAGGTTGATAAGGACTTCCCCCAATTAAGAATAGAACATTTCAAGATTTTAATTCACTTAGTCAGAGGTTACCAAATTACAGAATCTCTTTCTTTAAACCTGGTTTCTTTAGTCTGGAATACAAAGCTATGAGGTTACTGTACATACCTGTTGCCAGAGAACTGTGTTATTAAAAAGTAGAAATTCTTAGATCAGGATCAATGGAAGTGGTAACAAATAATGTTGTTTCATGTAAGTCCTTACTTGGTGAATTATTACTTAACTGGTTCTGGAAACTTTGAAGACAGAGTCTTGAGTTTTCATGAATGTTTAATGGAGTGTGTCTCTGATTGATTTCTTTGCATGATTTTATTGATGTTTCAAACTGAGGACCACACTGGTGGGAGAACTAAAATGGTGCCATAAAATTGGTGCTGGTGTCTTCATTCTCTTGGAAGGTCACATCTTAGTGCTTTTATAATATGAAAGTCCCTCATCACACTGATGGGGAAATCAAAGCTCTATCCTGGTTATCTTCCATCTCAGAGTGGGCATAAAATATTACTGCTGTGACTGTGCTAGTTTTGTTTGTAAATCAAATGGGTTTAATTAGAACTTTAAGGTCACTTCCAATTCCAATTTTAGGATGCCTAACTTAATTCTTTATCTGCTAATTGGAAATAGTTAAATCTTTAAAATGCTGAATCTTCCCTTCCTATATTTTCATTTTTATTTTTTTTAATTTTGTTTTATTACTTAAAGTATTACAAAGAGTTTTAAATAAGACTCCATTTTCCCCCTTGACCTTCCTCCCTTCTCCCCTACCCCCCAGTGTCTTGTGTCCATTGATTATGCTCATATGCATGCATACAAGTCCTTCAGTTGATCTCTTAACTCCCTCCGAACCCTCCTGAGCCTTCCAGCTGTAGTTTGACAGTCTGTTCAATGCTGTTCTGCCTCTGTATCTGTTTATGTTCATCAATTTATAATGGTCTAAATTATCCATAAATAAATGAGGTCATGTGGTGTTTTTCTTTCATTGACTGGCTTATTTCACTTAGCATAATGCTCTCCAGTTCCATCAATGTGTTGCAATGGTAAGAATTCCTTTTTTTTTTTACAGCAGCATAGTATTCCATTGTGTAGATGTACCACAGTTTTCTAATCCATTCATCTGCTGATGGGCTCTTAGGCTGTTTCCAAATCTTAGCTATGGTAAATTGTGCTGCTATGAACATAGGGATGCATATATCCTTTCTGATTGGTGTTTCTGCAGACTAGTGCAGCCATTATGGAAGACAGAATGGAGTTTCCTCAAAAAATTAAAAATGGAACTCCCATTTGACCCTGAGATCCCACTTCTGGGAATATATCTCTTCTTATATTTTTATTCATTTTATGCCATTTAATCATTTTATAGTTTAGTTCTTATTTAGTATTATTTTTTATTCTTAAATTAAATTTATTGGGTTGACATTGGTTAATAAAATTATATAGGTTTTGGAATACAATTCTATGATATAATACCTGTATATTGTATTGTGTGTTCATCCAAGTCAAGTCTCCTTCCATCACTATATATTCTCCCTTTACCCTCCCACTTCCTGAACCCCCTTCCCTCTGGTAATTGCCATATTGTCATCTGTGTCCATCAGTCTTTCTGGATCAGATAGTATCAATTTTTCATTTGGTATTTTTTAGTTTTGTTGTTGCTAGGGTGGGAAAGCTAACATTATCCTATCTTGCCAAGCTCTCTCATAATTTTTAAGAGATTTTTCTGTTGACAGTCATATGTCCTAGGTGACAGTAGCATACCTCATGTAGTTGACATCTAGAGAAGATTATTATCTAGCAATCTGTCCTCTATATGACAAAATTATTTTGGGTAATAATCATGAAAGGAAACAAGTAATAGTAATGGCCAGAAAAGAAATTCAGACAGATTAGAAATTCTCTCAATTGAATTTTATATTTACATACAGGGCAGTTTCTGGCTGAAATTGTCTATAGTTTTCCATTATGTATAAGTTTTTCATAGCTATTTTGTAAATAGCCCATTACCAAGAAAAAAAGAATTCCTTCTATTTCTAATTTACTAGTTTTTAATCAGAAAGGAGCACCAAATTTTATGAAGTAATTCTCTATTTTGATGATTGTATGCTTTTTATCCTTCAACTTGTAAATACCACATTAATAGTTTTCTAGAGGTTGAAGCATCTTTGATTCTTCTTTTTCCTTCTTATTGAATTTATTGGGGTGAACTTTGGGGATAAAATCTATTTCATAATGTATTATTCTTTTGCATACTGCTCTTTGTAATCTGCTAGCATTTTTTTGTAAACGTTTATAAGCAGTATAAGTCTAGGGATTGTCTTTTTGTGTGCTATTCATTTTTAGTTCTGATATTGGGGCACAACATTTCATCGAGTGAGTTTGGCAGATTTCCATTTATTTGAATATTCATGCAGAATAGAAATAGTCTGTTTCTTGAAGACTTGATTTCCCCATCTTTTATTGAATTTATTGGAGTGACACTGGTTAATAAAATTATGTAGATTTCAGGGTTACAATACCATAATACATCATCAGTATATTGTACTATGTGTTTACCACCCCAAGTCAAGTTTTCTTCCTACACCACCTATCTTCCCTTTACCTACTTCTATCTCCCTCACCCCCTTTCCCTTTGGTAATCACCATACTGTTGTCTGTGTCTATAATTAAGCAAAAACCAATAAAACAAACACACACACAAAACAACAAACAAAACAACAACAAAAAAACAATAACAAAAACCAAAAAAGAACTCAAAACTTTTTTTTATTTAAAAGAAGTAGTTTTGAATTTCGTTATCATCTGTGTAAGACTGCCAGAATTAAGTTCAGAACGTTGTGACAGTGAGCCTATCTCAGTACAAAATGTAGATGATAAGTTTTATCCTCTCCAATCTCTCTCTTGGAACCATTACGTAAGTTATTTTAGAGTCACCATTTGTCTCCTCTAATTGCACTGTTTCCTTTGGTGTGGTGTTCAGTTCTTTTCTGTCTTGGCTGTTGTGGACTTTAGTGTCTCTTTTGCTGGTGGTTTTCCTCATGAGTTTGCCAATTCTTGGTTATCTCTGTTCATGTGTTAATGAGGTTCTAGGTTGAACAGTATTGGTATCTGAAACAGAGTTTCAAGATAACAGCAGGCAGCGAAATGTTGCTAATGGGATTTGAAAGCCCTTCTCATCTCCTCACACTTTTCTCCTCCCTTTTTTGGGCAGGAGAGCAAAGAGGCCCTAAGTCAGTTAGAGCTAAGATTAGAGTGAACAAAAAAAAAAATGGTCCCTTGTTTCTGGTTAAAAAATATTCATTCTTAAGGATGAGCGTAAATAGTAAGGAACTATCTCTAATATCTGTGTGTGATGCCCAAAATTTGTACAGTTAAAAAAAAAATCCAAGTTATTCTTTTTTCTTTTTTGGTCAATGATTCAGGGATAACAGGGTTTCTAGTTGTCTTTATAAATACAATGGAGGAGAATTTTTCCATTTAGGCTGACACATCCAAACCTAGCATCCTGGCCATGGAAAAGGAGTTGGTTAAACAGCTTCCAAATTCCTATGGCTCCAGAGATAACTGTAACAAGTTTACCATACATCTTGACTAAGGATATCTTCACCATAGTACATATGGGAGGGAATATAGAAAAATTAAGGAAGAATTAGAGCAGAGACTTCCTTTGAATTGGCAGGGGTGCACTCCTCATCAGAGCCCCAGTGAGTGCACTCAGGAAGCCGAGTGGTTCCCTACACTCGTGGAAGCCTTCCCTGCTCCTCTTCTGCTGCTGCCAGCATCCAAAGGGGCTTCTGCCAGCTGTGGTTTCCACCTGGAGTTGCTGGCAAGTCATCGTTCATGCTCAGATGGCTGGGAACCTGACTGTTGCCAGAACATCCACCAAGGCACCTCCCACACTACCATGTGCCAGTTCCTGACATGTTTGTGGATGCGAAGGTATCAAAGCAGAGGACTCTGCCAGTGCTGCCCTGTGCTCTTGGTGTCTCATAAATATCTTAGTCAAGCAACTATTTCAGGTTTATGTCCTAAAACATGGGCATGGGGAAGTGACGGACAGTCCGGCACATATCTCTCAAATACTGCCCTGAAGCTCCTGGACCCCTCA
>PVJC01008018.1:0-49647 GCA_004026665.1 Murina feae | reverse complement strand
CTCAGCTCCCCCCCCCCTCCAGTTTCTCCCTCCCTTCTTCACCATCCCTGCTGCCTCAGCTCTGTTCCCTTCTCCACCGCTTGGCTTCCTTCTGCAGCACTTGGCTTCCTTCTACACTGTCTTTAGTCTTCACTCTTCTGTGTATGCAAATTAACCACGATCTTTGATGGGTTAATTTGCATACAGCCGCTCTGATTGGCTGGTGGGCGTGGCATGGCTGGTGGGCGTGGCCTAGGTATCTCCAAGTGATGATTAATTTGCATGTTACTTTTTTATTAGAGTAGATATATATTTATTGATTTTAGTGAGAAAGGAGAGAGAGAGACAGAGAAGACAGAAACACCAATGATGAGAGAGCAAATCATTGATTGGCTGCCTCCTGCACATTCCACACTGGGATCAAGCCCCAAACCTGGGCATGTAACCTAACCAGAATTGAACCATGACCTCCTGGTCCATAGGTCAATGCTCAATCACTGAACAACACTGGCTGGGCCAGAATTGCTTCTTTTAAGAAGCAGCTGTATTTCCAAGAAACATCCATTAATTCCCAAATATAATATTCTTGTAGCAATTAAATAAGAGGTGAGAAAGTTAATTATCTGGAAGCCAACAAAGTCATGATAAAGTACTAAGGTGATTCTGACTTGCTTTTCTCCCCTTTCAGGGCAAAGGATAGTAGATTCCAGCCTGAGAATGACACTTCGCCCCAGGCTTTCACCACGTTTATTCACATGGAGAAACCGATTCATTTTTTAATTCTTTCCATTCCATCTACAGTTTTACTAAGGTACTATAGGGACAGTTCCAACAAAACATGCTATATCTGATAGATCATAGCAGCCTTGGCCAATGGCAGTCAGCTAGGGAGCTCGGAGAAAAGGGTTAGTGGGGCGGGCAGTGCTTTTTACCCTCATGACACAGTCACTGAGGTTTAAAGAAGTATTTAGGAAATATATTAATTTAGGTTATGCAGCACTACTATCTACTAAAGTAGACAAATTCCAACACCTCTTTGGCTTAACACAACAGAAGTTATTTCTCCTGTTCTATGTCAGAGCAAGTGACAGGTGGGAGGGGTCTGCTCCATTCAGTTCCTCAGGGGTCCAGACTAATAGTGGCTCTGCCAACTGTTGTTCCTCATCTGGAACACATGGCTTCTGAGACGCTTTGGAAAAGAAAGGGATGGAGACTAACCACCCTGTTTCTTCACTTCCTTAAATCAGAAGTAATACATACTATTTCTGATCATTGTCTTTTGGCTGAAACTAGCCACATGGTTCTATTGAAAGGAAGGCTATGAAATGTAGGGGAGATGAACACTAATCTTCCTGCCACAGACTGAGATACTACAATAAACTGAACTTGGAGCTATTATTTTAGGTTATCAATTATGGTTCAGGAAACAAAGTCTAGGAGCCATTATAGACTTTTAAAAAATTATTGATTCATTGATTGATTTGTGAGACACACACACACACACACACACACAGAGAAACATCAATTTGTAGTTCCATTTATTTATGCATGCATTTATTTATGTATGGTTGATTCTTGTATGTGCCCTGACTGAAGATTGAACCGTAACCTTAGTATACGGCACAATGCTCTAACCAATTCAGCTACCCAGCCAGGGCTATAGACTATTTACTAAAGGTAATCACTTGATGTGTAGCCTTGCAATCAAAAGAAAACAGCCCTGGCTGGGGTGGCTCAGTTGGTTGGAATATTGCCCCGTGCACTGAAAGGTCACAGGTTCGATTCCTGGTCAGGGCACATGCCTAGGCTGTGGGTTTGCTTCTTGGTCGAGGTAAGGGCTTAAGGCAATGGATCGCTGTTTCTCTCTCACATCGATGTTTCTCTCTCCCTCTCCCTTCCTCTCTTTCTAAAATCAATAAAAACACATATAATAAGTAATGATATATAAAAAGAAAGAAAACAGAACACCTCAGTACCAGCTAGTATATATGCCAAGTCCCATCAGCCACTGAAGTGAGGCACATGGAGCAAATTAATAGGCCACAAACTCCAAAGGGGCAGCTAAAACAGTTGTGGGAGGAGAGAGGAGCTCCTCAGAAAGTATGGTCCTCTTGATCTTACATAGAAAAACAGATGGGAGTGGTTCCAAGTGTATGTATATACATATATACACAGTAGGAAAGAAATAACAAATGTATATAATAAATGAAAGACACCCATTGGTCAAATGCTAAAATGTTAAATGTTTTTTTAAAAAACTCCCCAACAAGCATACACAGTTTAGAAAAGTGGTTTTAGGATGGATAACAGGAAGTACTATGTTACAGTGGTTAGGAAATGTACTTATCATGCTTTCATCATGTCATGAATGCCTATGATGTATAAGACACTGTGTGAGAAATCTTTAAGCTATGAGGTTTACAGTCTAATTTATGAATTTTAAAAGATAGGCTTGAGATAAGTAGATAGTTAACCTTTTATTTTACTCAACATCATTTACTGCTACCACGTTCAAGGCAATTTGTGGCATATAAAAATGAACCAAGCCCTAACCGGTTTGGCTCAGCGGATAGAGCATCGGCCCGCAGACTCAAGGGTCCCAGGTTCGATTCCGGTCAAGGGCATGTACCTTGGTTGCGGACACAACCCTGGTGGGGAGTGTGCAGGAGGCAGCTGATTGATGTTTCTCATCGATGTTTCTAATTCTCTATCCTTCTCCCTTCCTCTCTGTAAAAAATCAATAAAAAAAAATATATTTTTTTTAAATGAACCAAACCTAATTCCAACCCTAAGGAGTTTTTGGACAAGGCTGTTATGATCAAGCTCAATCATGTTCTCCCACCGGCCATCTTTATTTACTAATACCAGGAAAGATATCGAGCTGGTAAAATGGCTCACCAGGCTGGTCCTCTGGCCTTCTTTGGGTTGTTTTAGACTTGCTAATTTGAATGATAGGATGTGGATGGCATTGAGCATCTATTAGCTGGAAAGGTTAATTGAGGCCCTCTTTCTGCAATTCTGTTGAAAATTTGAGAAATTTTCAGAAATGGAATAATTATGATACATGCACATCTAAGTTCTAGTGTTATTTTTTAAATACTTTAGCTTCCTTAGCTGAAAGTTTTATTTCAACCTTCAGTCATAATAGAAATACTGACTGAGGTTAAAAAACAAAGTTGATGAAGATTAAAAAAAACAAAAAACAAAGCTGACTGAAAAATACAGTATGTGCCAAAATACTACCTTTCAGTGTCAGGACCTACAGCTAATTTTCCTCCTTTTCTCCTTTTTCTTTACTATCCACTCTCCCTATCACAAATATAATTAAAGAATGCATTGGGGAAAAATAAGTTTATTCAGAAGTTTCTCTCTTTCATCAATTCTTTACTATTTACATAAAACAATGATGTTTCTTTTGGGAACCACAGAGAGGTTTATAGTTTACTATTTAAATAAACTACAGGATTTGGAACTTGGCTAAGACTTTATGAATGCTGTAAAATAACTCCCTGGATTTAATCTATTCATTGGGTTAACAAATATTTACTAAGTATCTACTATATACCAGGCTCTGTGTTAGGCTCTGAGGACCTAGCTGCCCATGTGGGCTAACCGTCTTATAGAAAATCCAAGTTTTGAGACAATGCCTCTCTGTGACTTTACACATTAGTTGGCAGCAGAGCTGTATGAAAATCTGGTGTTCTACTTTTTTTTTTTTTTTTTAAAAAGGAATCACCATATTAGATGTTTTTGTTTTGTTTTATGAGTGCTTTCTTTAAATATGTATTTATTGATTTCAGAAAGAGAGGTATAGAAACATCAATGATGAGAGAGACTCATTGATCAGCTGCCTCCTGCACACCCCCTACTGGGGATCAAGCCTGCAACTTGGGCATGTGCCCTGACTGGAAATCAAACCACTTATCCACACAGGTCAGGCTGGTGTCCTACTTTTAATTTGGGCTCTCACAATATTTATTTGCCACTGACCTTCTTAGCTACATATTATCTTTCTGTAGTGAAGACAGAATAAGAGAAAGCCATCTCTGATTAGCTGAGCACCTGAGGGAATATTGGAGACATTTTTAGTGGTTAGATGGAACATAGTCTACACTTCCTTAATCCTGGAAAATAGTCCAGTGGTTCCTAAATGTACTCTGATCAGGTAGCCAGACTTAGAGATAAATTTTCTCTGTCTGCATTAAAATTCAAAAAAAGAGGGAGAAAGATAATGTATATGTTGATGTAAAGTCTCCCACTTTCCTTTTATGGGAGGGGCTATCCTTTATGCAGAGAGTATGTTCTTACTATTTTGGGAGTTAAAATGTCCTTTCTTCTTGAAATAATTCAGATAGTGGGTGGCAGTTAGTTCTTTTTTAAAATGTCCTTATCATCAAAATTTGAAGTTGACATCTCTGTCAGTTTCTCCCAAATTTGAAAATCCAAATGACTGTGAATCACTAAATTAAATATTGGGGTAGTTCAAGTTTCTTTGGGATAGCCTGGTGCTAAAAACTGACCCTTAATACTCTCTTATGACAATTAGTACAAGGCCACCAACACCTTTGAGTCTCAAAACAAAAACAAAAAGATCTCTAAGAACTCTGATCTCCCAGCAACATTTTTTTGCTAGTTTTATGTTCTTTTACTACCTTCCTTTGTTCAGAATTTTTCACTTGGTGCTGAGGCATCCTCTTGACTTATATAAATCAATGGCTTCTCTATTCTGCACAGGGTACTTTAAAAAATACTGATGAATGGGCCCTGCTCCCAGATATTCTTATTTAAGTGGCTTCAGGTGAGAATTACGTGCTAGGATGGTTCAAAAGTTCCTTTGGTGATTTGGATGTGTGGCCTGGTAGGGATGGTGTGCCTTTATTAAACAGCTTCTATGTGTCAGGCACTAGGATAGTTACACAGATGAACAAGCTGGTGTATGCAGTAGAAAAGCTAATTAGGAAAATAGACAGGCAAAATGTGACAAGACAGTGTGGTAAGTGCTTTTATTTATTCCGTAATTCAACGAATATTAACAAGTGCCATGGTGGAGTAAAGGTATGCCCAAACCCTGTGCGCCTCCTGCAAAGACCAGGGGAACTTCACAGAGAAGGCAGCAGCCAGGCAAGGATGTGGAGGAGGCCTTCTTCCAAGTCTTCATTACATAAGGTAAAAAGGGCGGGCATGGCCGCTGTGGGAGCAGTGTGTGCCCGGCATGGAGGATGTGGTGGGCTGGCAGAAGCGAGAGAGGAGATACTGGTTGGGTACAGATGTGCACAACCTCATAGGTAGACTGAGGAGTTTGTGTTTAGAAGACATTAAAGGTTTTTCAGCAGGAAAGCACAAGTGGGGTGTAGGTGAGGGATACCTGCACTTAAGACAATACTGGCTGTTCCTACTCAGAGCTATTGCTTGGATTTGCTTCCTTGTTTAAAATGAATGCTTTGGCCCTTGCCAGTTTGGCTCAGTGGATAGAGAGCCTGCAGACTGAAGCGTCCTGGGTTCAATTCCAGTCAAGGGCATATGCCCGGGTTTTGGGCTTGATCCCCAGTAGGAGGCATGCAGGAGGCAGCTGGTCAATGATTCTCTCTCATCATTGACTTTTCTATCTCTCTCTCCCTCTTCCTCTCTGAAATTAACAAAAATGTATTTTTTTAAATAAAACAAATGGTTTGGCTGATAATCTCCACCTCTTCTGCCATTGACTGATGCAACCAAACACTGTAACCTTGTGAGGATAATTTCCAGTCAATGAAGGGAGAGGATTCCATATGGCAGTTGGAAAGGAGAAGGGAGGATGGGGACGAGGGGGAGGTGTAGACTGATGTTTCTTAAGTGACTCATTGTACATAACATAACTTATCATGGACTGAGGGCTAACCAAATCACTTCAGGGTCCCTATTTGCTGCCTCCCTACTGAAATTATTCTCAAAAGGACTGGTTAGCACATCTGTGGACCTGATACCTCTTATCAGGCTTCAGAACAAATGAAAAAACCCAAAAGATCAAACCCTTCAGGTTCCTTCAGCTCCTAAAGCTACTCTGGTTCACAGGTCAGCACTCAACCACTGAGCCACACCCGCCAGGCTGCATTCCTTTTTATCCTACTCGGGACAAATAGGTCAGACCATGGAATCATCCCAGTGCCAGGGACTAAAAACCTTCTGGCTAAAACACTCAACAGAAGAAACATTCCTTTCCAGTTGTGGAAGAAGAGGATTCAGCCAAGCCCAGTGCTTCTCAAATTCAGTGACAATAAGTTTCAAGTAAGTTTCGTGGACCGAGAAATGTAGATTTGGGAGCAGCACTCCAGACCTACTGAATCAGAATCTCTGGGGTTAGGCCAAAGAAACTGTTTTAAGCACTCATTCCCAGATCATTCTGATGCCAGAGATCTTGCCACATCAAGCAGTGTAACTGTAGTTGTCAGTAGTTCTGGCCAGTGGTGGACATTGGCAGATGTTTTGGGAGAGGGAGCAGGACTGGTCAGATGAGTCTCTGAATTCATAATCCCTCAGCACAGACAGCTTGCAAATTATGCATAATGCTTGGTTTCCAATCAAGTTATTTCTAGGTTAACTTCTTAATTGAGCTGTTTGGCTCAGCAGAGGACTTGAGATACCACAGATAAGAGAGAGGTTTAGGAGTAAGCATTAACTCTCTCTGGCTGTGTGTCTCTGTTATCTTTTTCAGTCCCACTTATCTGAAGAGCCAGGATTTCTCAAAGGACAAGTAACCTTAGAGGGGAGTATCAATGGGAAAGCAACACACTCCCTTTCCTTGCCATGCCCGTTAGAGAACTTTATTATTAAGAAAAGAATCTCAGAAAAACACATCAAGATATTAGATAAAGATATCTCTGTCTTCTGTGTTGGCTAGGTCCCGAGGTTACCGGAGCATAAGTTCAGGCAAACGAGTCCCATTTCTCTCGGAGGTGTCTCTTCCTTATGCACTGGAAATCCACGTGGCTAACTCATTAGTGATAACGAGTACTAGATGCTCATAAATCTCCCATAATTCATTGGCTGAAGACATCTTAAATGTGGGCTTTTTCATTTTTATTGTCTTTGGTTGCTTCTTTAGCATGCTTTAGTTTGAGTGTACAGATTTGGGGTTTTGGAACTTGTTTTTAATTAAGGCATGGCTTATTTTCATTGCTTGAGATAAAATGCAGTCTGGGGGACTCAAACCTAAGTTACAAAATAAAGTGCATCTGGGCAGACCATGGGACTGGGGGAGGGAAGAACACAAAAGGCTAAAGTGTCTGCCAGGATGCTTACATTTACTTAGTAACTTCTTGGAAAATAAAAAATCCCAGCACCTGCATTATAAAAAAAAGCACACCTTATAAATGTCCGTCTCTTTGAAATATCTAAATGAACTAGAATGGATTATGAGCTAATGGCTTGTAAAAACTCACCTTGAGCCAGCTACTGAAGATACTGAGTAAAAGCGGTAGAGAGAGACTCTGAGGAAACCCAACCTGCTGTTTGTTTGTTTTATCAGTAATGTAACTCAAAAGTAGCCAAGCCCATGGCGGGAGGGGGATCTTTCCCTGTGTTTTGTTTCCCTGCACTGAGCCTGTGAATGCCAAGATTTCATCTAAAGACGTTTGTGTTTTAAAAACGAACCACCAAGTAATAAAACACCTATAAAGGGGGTTTATAATGGAACCAGGGGCCGTTTTCAGGGTACTATTACCCTCTATCCTTTCATCCAACCCTGTGCCCTTTGTCTTAGCTCCTCTCTCACCTTGCTGCCAAGAAGCAAGGAAGTAGGGGCAGCTCACACCAAAGGAGCAGACCATCTTTAAAAAGCGAAGCGCGCACTGTGCTCTGCATCTGAGGACAGGGCTGGGCTGCTCGCTTTGTCCGAGATAATTGGCCCCAACAAAGTGCCTACCTAGTTTGTCCAGTGGCTTCTAATGGGGAATGGAAGATGCTAGGGGCTGCAGGACCAGTGGCATCAGGATTCCAAAATGTCAACCGGGGCAGGAAGCCTTGGGGCCCCCTCTGCCTGGCACCTGGCATCACCCTGCCAAGGCTCAAGATGTCCTTGACTCCAGGGGCGGACTTAGGCCAACAGGTGGTTTTCCACCCGGGGCCACCAGGCCTGAAACTTGGTTCTGTCACAAAGCCACAGTCCTCCTCCTCCTCCTCCTCCTCCTCTCAAAGAAATGGCGCCTGGGAAGGGAAACTTCGTACTCAAAACTCTAAGAGCCATTTCTCGAGTTTCCTTTTCCCATTTTCTTAAGTCTCCCCTGCCAGCATCCCACCCGTCTCCGGGGAAGAAGTCTTCAGAGTCTGGAGGGCGCCGGGAGGCATGCGGGCAGCGTCCGAGGAGCCCCCAGCCTCCCTCCCGTGGGCCTCAGGAACTCGGGGGGCCCCGGGGGAAGTCTGGAAAACCCAACTTCGCCATCAGCTTTCCTCCGAGCGCCGGCTGCAGGAGAGGGGGGAAGGGCTCCCCGCGGTCCCCCCACCCCACCCCAGCACCTCTGCCATCCGGCCGCACCGCCCTAGAAAGCACTCAGGACGCGGCTCCGCTCCCTGCTCCCCGCAGGCCGGGCGAGAGCATCGTGAGGGGCAGTTTCCCTCGCGCCCGCCTCTGACATCCCTGCTCCCACCCAAGGATGCCGCTGCCGTGCCCTGTCCGCAGTCGCTGAATGTCACTGCTCCCTCTTCCTCCCGATCAGGGTAGACACAGCTCCCGAGGCACCCCCCGCCCCAAAACTGTCGCGACCGCCCGAGGGTGCAAGGCGCAGGCGGAGGACGAAGTTTGGGGCCCACGGCAGCGGGAGGGGGGGCGGATTGGCGAGGACCGCACCTCTCAGTCCCAGCCCGTCCGGCCGGGCACACTCCCCGCCCCAAACGGCCCAGGCGTCCCCATCCTCCCGCGGACACCGGCATCCCTGCCCTCCCCCGAGGGCGGCGAGCGGAGCCCCCCAGGGCGGAGGCAGGTACCCCCGGGGCGGGGACTGGGGCGGGCGGGGTCCAGGCTGCGCCCCCGGCCGGGCCGGGCGGGCTAGCTGGCGGCGCGGGGGGAGCGGGGCTGGGCGGCGCTGCCTCGGGCTCTGTGCGCTGCAGCCCGGAGCCGAGGAGGAGGAGGCGGAGGAGGAGAAGGAGGCGGCGGCGGTGGGTCCCGGGCGGGGGGAGCGCGGCGCTGCGGACCCGGGCGGCTGGCAAAGGACGAGGCGGAGGCTGAGGAAGGCAGCGGGGAGACCCAGGCTGCAGCAACAAAGAGCAGCAGACGATTGGCCGGGCTGCAGGCGAGGTTAGTCGGGGACCCGGGTGGCTGGAGGCAGCGGCGAACGGTACACGTGCTTGCAGACACGGGCGAGTGTGGAGCCGGGGGGTGCACGCCCGGCGGGTAGGTGCTGGCTCCCCCTCGGCGTGGGATGGGAAGGAGGCTGCAGTGACATCGTCCTGCCTGCACTCGGCCAGGGACTTGCAGGTTAGGGGGTGTGTGGGGGGTAAGGATGCGAGCCAGGGGGCGGGCGAGTAGTCGCCCGGGACGGGACGGGCTAGGGTGGAGGAGGGGGCGGGATGGAACGCTCCGGGCGGCGCGCCCGTCCGCGCGCTCCACCGCGGGAGTTGACGATTGAGAACCTCGAATTTTAACTTCGCGTGCCCGCCCGCGCGCGCCCGCCCGCGCCCACCCCTAAATCCTGCGGCCGCCGCCAGCGATCAGCTCTCACACAAACTTTAGCTGCGGGGCTAGGGGGTTTGGGTTGAGTGGGGGAGGGGAGAGGGAAAAAGGCCCTCTGATTGGCGTTGCTTGCGGCCAATAAGGCCAAGCGCCTTTCCTGCGAGTAGACCCAATCCATTTCTAGAGGTAGAGGGGGCGGGTAGGTGGAAGTAGAGGTGGCGCGGCGTCTGGGAGAGAGAAAAGGGCTGGACCAATTGGTGCTCGGAAGAGGCGGGCCCAGAGGTCTGTCGATTGGTACTGGCAGTGAACCCTCCCCCGGGGTGGTGCCGGAGGGGGGATGTTGGGTCGAGGGGTGTGTTTATGCGGAGCCAAGATGACCGGCAGGAACCTGCCCCAATGGGCTGCAGCGTGGTTAGTGTGTGGGTGACGGACAGATCTGTAGGCCAACGAGCGGCCCTAAGTGTCTGCGGTCTTGTCCAATGCAGCAGCGCTGGGGCGGGGCCGCGGCTCGGGTTTAATGAGACTCCATTGGGCTGTAATCAGTGTCATGTCGGATTCATGTCAACGACAACAACAGGGGGACACAAAATGGCGGCGGCTTAGCTCCTACCCCTGGCGGCGGCGGCAACGGTGGCGGCGGCGACGGCACCTCCTCCAGGCGGCAGCCGCGGCTTCTTTCTCGGGCAGCGCCAGCGCCCAAGGCAGGCGCGGTGGCGGTGGCGCGCGGCCAGGTCTGTCACCCACTCCGCGCGTTCCCAGGGGGTGGAGACTGAGCGGGAGGGGGGCGGAAAGGGGATAGGGGGCTGGTTATGCCCCTCCCACAGGCCTCTGCGCGAGGGTCACCGCGGGGCCGCTTGGGGTCGGGCTGCCCCTGAGCGTGACGGTAGGGGGCGGGGAAACGGGAGGAAGGACAGTCCCCGCCCCTCAGCGGGGCCTCCAGGGCAAGGGGCGGGACTAGGAGGTGCAGGGGGCGGGGCGACATGGGAGTGGGCGGGGCTCGGGTGGCTGGGAGGCGGGGGCTTGGAGTGGTTTTCAGAGTGGGAGGGACTTGGCAGACAGGAATGGTGGTGGTGGTGGGGGGGCGCTGGTGTCTGTGGAGGACTGGTGAGGACCGGTGTGGGCGTGGATGGGAGGGGAAATGAGGTGTGCACACTGGTGCAGAAGAGAGAGTAGGAAGAGATGCAGTATTGGAGATGTGAAGGGGGACCGAGGGGTATGTGAGGGCAGGTGAAATGCTGCAGATGGGTGAGATGCTGCAGGAGGGTGAGATTGCAGTTAACTGGGGTCCGAGTGGGTTTGGGTGTGGTGGATGGGGAGTAGTGTTGAGAAAGCAGTGCAGAGTAGATATTGGATTGGGGCAAGTATTTGGGGGAATGTGAAGAGCAGGGACAGTTGTGGAAAGGAGGTAGGGGGATGAATCGGCACGTTGGAATAGGAAGGTTTGCTAGCTTCGGGGTATAGGAAGCATTACACATGGAAGGATGGTATGGATATGCTTGGGAGAGTCTCAGAAAGATGGTAAGATGGCAGAGCTGACATAAATGTGAAGGGAGGCTACGTAGAACTTGTAAAATATACCTATGACAGAAAGTCTCATGGGGATAGAGGGTTCAGGAAGGTGGAGAGAAACAGGTGTGAAGAAAGATGGGTGGGGCTGGGCACCAGGTCTGGGGGCATATGATTTGGTGGACTGCCTAAGGAGTTAGGATGGGCAAAGAAAGGTGTTGGCTTGGGGGACAGGGTTGTTTGATAGGCTGGATTTCTTGGGTGAAATCTGAGCTGGAGTCTTCAGTGTGGGGCAGGAGAAGGGGAACAAGGTGTCTGTCTCAGGAAGACTGCTATGGGCGGAGTGCAAGGAGTTGTGGGAGACTAGGGGCAAGGCAGAAGAGGGGCTACATGTCCCCTGTGAAGGAGTTTAAACCCTGCAGTTGGGAGCGGGTGTTGGGCTATGCTAAAGAAACCAGTGAACCAAGTATGTTTGGGGTGGAGGTACCAGAAAATTCAAGGTGAAGAGGATGTGAAAACTCTTTCATATGGACAGGAGATGGAAGTAGAGCATATGGGAATTAGTTATGGTGGGATAGAGTTCTGTGGTTCTCAAAAAAAAAAAAAAAAAGGTGTGTGTGTGTGGTTTGTTTGTTTGTTTTTGATGTGACTATGAGTAAAATACATTCTACCGGTTTTACTTGTGTACCCTAGATTTTCTGGGATAGCCCTGAAATAAAACACGATTATTTTGCTATTCATAAATTCTTCACACATGTACCAAAATGGATTGGGACAATCCTTTTGTGTTTTTGAGAAGGAAAGATTGCATGTTTCAGTAAAGGATAAGATTCTTACCTGACATCTACTTAGGGTTGAAAGTTGGGGAGGCAAAGTGATGGTTAAAAAAAAGAAAAAAAATAGAAGCAGAGGGAGGTTTTAATATTAAAAGAGGAACTTAGTGGAATGACTGGCTGGTGGTCATGACAAATTTTGCCTGCTAGCCATACCCAGGCCTCTGAGTAGCATGGATGTTGTGTCATTGCCGTTATACCAAATGTTTCTGTCATGCGCTACTTGTGAAGATAAGGTGGAAACTGTCAGATGTAATGCGTAACATGAAGGAAAGCAAAATAGAGTGAGTATTGGAAGGTAGTTGAGGAAGTTCGGTAATTTTAATGTACTTCAGAAACTTTCATGTACCAGTTAGAAGATTTAATTTAACTAACTGATCTGGTTTTGTTAAATGCCACGATTCCTAACAGGAGACTTTTTAGTCTCTTAGCTCCCTGCAAAATACCTTCAATTTTTCTGTATATAGATGCCTGTATTTGTACAAGGTGAGAGAAAAGGAAATTGTTTTACGAAAGGATGGATGTGTGAGCTGTAGTGGTCATTTCTTTGCTTGCAGAATAGGAAATGATATATGGATGGGAGAAGTGTGATGAAGGGCTGTTTCTCCCCTGTAAAGCTTTTTTTAAAAAATTAATTTTATTTTTTAATCCCCACCTGAGGATATTTTTCCATTGATTTTTAGAGAGATTGGAAGAGAGAGGGAAAGACAGAGAGGAATATCCATGTGAGAGCTACACATTGATTGGTTGCCTCCTGCATGAGCCCTGACCAGGGCCCAGGCTGAGGAGGAGCCTGCAACTGAGGTACGTGCCCTTGACCAGAATTGAACCCGGGACCCTTTGGTCCTCAGGCTGACGCTCTATCCACTGAGCCAAACTGTCTAGAGCTCTTTCCTATAATGTTTTAATTCACATTTCCAAAGCACCTTTAAGCACCTTTATGTATAGGACTCCCACAATCCTCCACAACTTTCGTTTTATCCTTTCCACCTTGATGTTGAAGTTGTTTCTGGTCTGGGGAAATTGTGAACAAAGCTGCCGTGAGTGTTCAGCCCATCATCTGGTGCACACGTGTACATGTTTCTCTAAGGTGTACCCCTAGGAATGAAATTGCTTGTTCATAGGTGACCATTTATCACGCCTTATGCCTGTTGTCCCATTGTAATCAGTATAGCACGCTTATTTCTCAAAAATACCTGAATTTGGATGATGCCTTGTACTGTCTTCCTAGTCATGGGTTTATGCTTGTCTTCAGCTTGACTGGGTGCCAGTCAAACTGTTTGCTAAAGTGTTATATCAGGTTACACACCTTTCAGGGATATATGAAAGTTCCCATTGCCTCTCCAACTCTGTCTTGTTAGCTTTTCAAATTAGCCAATCTGGTAAACTTTGCATTTACCTGATATTAATCAGGTTGAACAGCTTTTTGTTGGCCATTTGGATTTCTTCATTTATAAGGTTCCTGTTCAAGTCTGTTCCCTGTTCTTTTTTTAAAAAATTCTTTATTTACTCTGGAATCAAAGCCTTTTCGTGTGTACATTGCAAAATGCTTTCTTCCATTCTGTGGTTTGCCTTTTTACTCTCTTTATGGTGTCTTTAAATGAACCAAAGTTCTTAATTTTAATGGAGTCAAATTTATTGGTCTTTTCTTTATGATTAGTGCTATTTGTGTCTTGTTTTAAGACTCTTTTCCTACCCTTAGGTCAAGTAGATTATAGTATTATCTTCTAACAGCTTTGTGGACCTTAAAAGATGTGTGATTATAAGTAAAATAGTGTTCTTGATCTCATCCTCACCTTTATAAATCTGTTTTTATTTTTCTTCTCTTTCTTCCGTTTTCTGTCTTGACTTTTTACTTCTCTGCAACTATAACTAAGAACCAGGAGCTGACTCCTCCTGTCTCTTAGGAGAAAGTGGTCATATAGACAAGTTCAGCCAGATTAGATTTTACAGGTCTCCAGCTGACTGTATTGCCCTTTTTCCTTATATGAGCTAGCATTATATTGTGTTCCTGCTATGTGTCTGTCACTATCCTTGGTTCTTTCGTATTTGTTATCTCAAGTATTCCTCTTTACAGTTTTACAAAAAAGAGATGAGAAAACTTGAGATTTAGACTGATTAAGTAACATATCCAGTATCCCACAACTTAGGTAGCTAGCAAAGTGAGGACTTGATTCCTGAACTCTCTAGATACTCCTTATTGAATAAGATTTCAGAAGCCTATTTGATAATATCTCAAAGTGATGAGAATAACATTACTTTTAACATCATCCTAACTAAAGCATATAGAGACAATTATTGTGAAACTGGATAAAATTATTAACTTCTGTGTATAAAAAATAAAATTTAGAATAGGTAAAGTTAGAGTAGACAGTAGACCTTAAGGGGTCCTTGGATGGGAAATAGAGGTCCGAAAGCCCTTGAATTTGTATGCAAATATCTGTATGTATAAGTATTCATTAAAAAAAAATAGATCTTTAATTTTCTTGAGATTCTCAGAGGGCAGCCCTACTTTGTTTCCAGCCTATACTGGATCTCCTGTTTGAAGACATAAAGTGATAAAGTTAAGTGGTCTGTGTTTTCAAGATAATCTTTTACAAATTTAGATGTCAAATTTTTTTCTTGTCATTAAAATATGCTAAAGCTAATTTGTAATCAGGAAGAAATCTAGGATTGAATAGAAATTTTTTAAAGGCCAAAAAAAGAAGACACTCTAAATTTAGTTGATTATTTCTAAGTGAAAGTGCTTAGTTATATCATTACTAATCAGTGTATCCTGGCTCCAAAGGCCCGATGACTTCAAGTGACTTTGCATCATGTCTCCAAAATCCTGTTTTACAAGGGATCAGGTTTCCTACAAGGTTCTTTGCAGTGTGATTAAAGTTTAGAGGCTAAAACCATTGAGCACTTAAGTGCAGGGGTGACTGTGCAAACCTAATTCATGGGCTTCACCAGGAGATTTGGGACATGTCTCTACTAATTGACGATGATGATGTTGAAACTCATCTTTGCCAGGGATTATGAAAGCCATAATAATTTATTGATGGCTCAGTTATTGTTTGTTGAAGCAGATTTACACAATTATAGTTTAATGACATAACAAGGATATTGTCAAGTAGGAGAGCATGACATGAAAAATTAAACTTCTAATTAATATAATATTAGTTGAAAAGATAATTTTCATGGTGATTTAGCCTCCTAGAAATCCTTGGAAAACATTATTAGCTTAAGAATTAAAATCTCTCTATGTTAATGAGTAGTGAGAAAGAATTCAGTAGTATTCTAAAAAGATGGGGAATTAAATATTCAATTAAACTAACATGTATGGAGTACTTACTCTGGGCTTGCTGCTTAGTTAGGTATATAAATATAAGTTGAACCAGATTGATGTTTGGAGAAAGGAAATACTGTTTGCTTTTGTTTGTCCCTTCAGTCATCCTTCCCTCCAGCCTGTACTGGATAGATCCTATTCCCAGAGTGATTCAAACATTTAATAATGTGTGCGTGCACGAGTTCGAGTGTGTATGTGCGATCTTTTAGAGAGAGTGGAAAAGAGAGGGAAAGACAGAGAGAAATATCAATATGAGAGAAACACATCAATTAGGTGCCTTCTGAATGCACCCCATCCAGGGCCCAGGCTGGGGAGGAGCCTGCAACCAAGGTATGTGCCCTTGACCTGAATCGAATTTGGGACTCTTTGGTCTGCAGGCCGACTAGGGCTCCGCTCTATGTCTTATAGGGTCACTATTCCTGCAGTGGCTTCCTATTACTTCATCTGTCATGTTCACGTATCGCAGCCTTGTGTCTGTCACAGCCAACTTTATTTCTTACTCCTCTTTAACACACACCCTCTCTAGCCATGCACATGGACTTGGTGTCACTTTGTCTGACAGCTCATTCTCAGCTTCTGTGCTTTCTAGATTACCTTCATTCATTCACTGATGCATTCATAGGAATTGAACCCTTCTTACGTTCAACTTGTGGTCTTGGGAAATCCATGAATCCTTTTATTGTTTGTTTGTTTCAAAGTTTTTTTTAAAAATCTTACTGATTTTTTACAGAGAGAAAGGGAGAAGGATAGAGAGTTAGAAACATCGATGAGAGAGAAACATCGATCATCTGCCTCCTGCACACTCCCCACTGGGGATGTGCCTGCAACCAATGTACATGCCTTTGACCAGAATCAAACCTGGGACCCTTGAGTCCACAGGCTGACGCTCTATCCACTGAGCCAAACCAGTTAGGGCCTGTTATTGTTTTATTAATCCTCACCAGAGTATATTTTTTCCATTGATTTTTAGAGTGAGTGGAAGGGAGGGAAAGGTGGGAGAAAGAGAGAGGAACATCAATGTCAGAGAGACACATTGATTGGTTGCCTCCTGCTTGTGCCCCAATCAGGGCTGGGAAGAACCTGCAATCCAGATATGTTCCCTTGATGGATTTCGAACCTGAGACCCGGTGGTATGCAGGCAAATGCTTTAACCATTGAGCACATCAGCCAGGCTGAATCCTGTTCTTCTTTGTATTTTTTTAAATTGATTTCAGAGGGAGGATTAGAAAAATCAATGATGAGAAAGAGAGTCATTGATCAGCTGCCTCCTGCATGCCCCCTACTAGGGATTGAGCCTATAACTCAGGTATGGGCTCTGACAGGGAATTGAACCTTGAGCTCCTGATTCATGGGTCAAAGCTCAACCACTGAGCCACACCAGCCCAACTGATTCCTGTTCTTAGGAATGTTATAATCTAGTAAGGGAGAAGAGGTCAGTACACAAATAAGCATAATGCAAAATAGAGAATGAGTGCCAAAATAGTAAGAAAGCAAAAAGCTGCCTTTTAGACAAAGAACACTATGGCTTCTAAGGATCTGAATTTGGGTGAAGAGACCAGGCAGTGGTCCAAGTTCTTCAAGGTCCAGTTAAGGCCCATCCATCCAAGGGTTGTTCTACCTGTGCACACTGCGCAAGGTATAGTCACAGTTTTTTCCAGACTTCTTTTCTCCTGTAATCAGGGGAAACCTTTCTTTTAAGTGATCCTTATAGTATATATATCCCATGTTCAAAGGCTGTTAAATTGCGTTGTTTACCCATATCTTCAGAAAAAAAATCACTTGTACTGTCGTGGTAAACAACCTGCTTCCCTATTTATAATGGTCTGGCCCTCTAGCAACTTCAGTGAGAAATTAAAGCTAATTTGCCTACAAACATCAGGTGGTCAGAATAATCTGGCCACTCAGTGTATATGGAACAGTTAAGATGAAGGTGCTTTTTTTTTTTTCGTGCAAGGGTTGGTGGCCCTAGTGTTTAACCCACAAGGGGTAGGTGATATTCAAAACACTTTCTCACAAGAGATCCAGGGAGCACAGTTTGAAAACCAGTGGAGGGAGGGGAAACGTTTTGGTTTTAGCATTTGAATTAAAATCCTTCTTGATTTAGTGGTCTGAGGTCTTGACCAGATCAGGTCTCAGTTTTTCTTTTGCTACCCTATAGAGTTGTTTTAAGGTTTACAGATAATTTGTGTAAAGTGCCTGGCCCATAGTACTTGTCAAAAAATGGTTGGTATTATTATAGTTTAGTGCTTTCTTTCTTAAAAAAAAAATTCATATAACATAAAACTAACCAGTTTAAAGTGAACAATTCAGTGACATTTAGTATATTCACTGTTATGTGGCCACCACCTCTATCTAGTTCCAAAACATTTTCATCAATCCAAAATACCCTGCCCCTCCACAGGGCCCACCAATCTATGTTCTGTCTATGGATTTATCTATTCTTCTGGATGTGTCATATAAATAGAATGATATGATATGTAACCTTTTGTGTCTGGCTTCTTTCACAACATGTTTTGAATTTTTAAAAAAATATGTATTTATTGTAGAGAGAGAGGGAAGCAAGGGGGTGGACATCAAGGTGATTGAGAAACATCAACTGGTTGCCTCCTGCACCTGCCCCAACCAGGATCGAACCCACAGCCTGGGTATGTGTCCTGACCTGGAATGGAACTGGCAACCTTTTGATGCATGGGACAACGCTTGACCAACCAAGTTATACTGACCAGGGCCACAAGATGTTTTTGAGGTTCATCCACATTGTAGCATGCATTAGTACTTCATTCTTTTTTTAAATTGACTTCAGAGAGAAGAGGCGGGGGGTGTGTGGCGGAAAAAGAGTGAAAGAGAAACATGGGTTGGTTGCCTCCTCCATGCATTCATTCCTTTTTATGACTGAATAATATTCCAGTGTACGGATAGATACCACATTTGTTGATCCATTCTTTGGTTGGTGGACATTCAGCTGTTTTGCATTTTTGGCTAGTGCTGTCAGGAATTTGTAGATGTTTTCTATTTGAGTACCGATTTTGATTTCTTTGGGGTATGTACCTAGAAGTGTAATTGTGGGGCCATATGGTAATTTCATGTTTAACTTTTTGAGGCACCACCAAAGAGTACTTAATTGCTTCTTACCCCATAGCACCTACCATAGAAGAACACCACCCCCGTTAAGTATTTGTTGGTTGTTCTTTGATTGGTATTTATAATCTCACCTCCCAATTCCTATGTTTTGGGCCTCAAGCAGTAATTTTAGGGAACATAGATGCATCCAGGACTTGAAAGTTAACAAATACCACCATATGGACGATGTTGGATGCTGTCAGACAGCAGATATTTGTTAACTGAGGACACTATTTTGAGCAGCTCTGCCAAAAGTCTGTTCTGGATGGTTATAGAAGAAAAGAAGTTCATGTCCCTTTCCTTAAGCAGTGTTATGTGCCATTTCAGAAGATACTGTTAAGATTTGTGGATCCTTGTTCAGTTACATAATAGGCCATGAAAAATTCCAGGAGCATATAAAAGTGAGAGCTAAAAATAACTTAGCAAGTAAAACTCGAGATGACAAAAGAGTAAACTCTATTATTAATCTTTATTTTTTTCTACCACTGTTTTTGGCTCATCTATAATCTCATGACTCCAGTGTTATGACATTGATTTTTGAAACAACACACAGCTTTAGTAAAAGCTTGGAGGAAGCTTCACATAATATTTATGATCCAGGGTATTTTGACTCCTCTTATGCTGACATGAATATTTCTGAAAAGTGCTGATATTTATATAATATTAATGAAGCCAAAAACTCAGTGTTGGACTAAGCATTTCTCTAGATCTGTTTAGAATAGTATGTAATGAATGATGCAAAGTGTTTTATTATGATTGTATGATACAACCATATAATTTACTGATATTATTTTGTAGTTAAAAATAAAGAGATTCAAAACCTCAGAAAGTAGAATAATTTAATTTGATGTAGCAGGAGTCTCTAAAATTAATTTGAAATGATTCAGTCCTTTTTGATAGCCTTTTAGTACAACTTTCAAGTTTTTATAGAAAAAAATGAAGAGAACAATGATTTTTAGGGTTGCACTGATAGTGCATATAAAATAAATCCTAGTGCTCTGAAAAAGAGAAGTGGTATGGGTAATTCCAGATCAGGAGGGGAAAAGCATTTCTATTTGGCTTTTGAATGAATTATGCATTTTCTTTGCTATGGATTTGTCTTTCTAGTTAGATGCTGCTTAGACTTAAATTAAATTGATTTTCAATCTATTCTCTTAGGGTATACCAATTTACAGTGGGGCGAGTGGAATCAAACAAGCCAGCCTAAATTTCAGAAATTTCCAGTAGATAATATACATGTGTTTAGACAAGAATTGGCTACAGATAAGAGACTTCTGATTTTGCTCCTTTCCTAGCTATGTGTGTGTTAAAAAAACACTGATTCTGCTTGTAGCGAAGAGCTGCTGGGTTACATCTGCTTCTGCCTAATTAACTCTGTTGGTTGGTGTCAGATGAGAGCTAATTTTGAGATTAAATTGAGGAGCCGGGTGTGTATCTGTGGCTGGGGGAGGGGTGAGGGGGACCTAAAGTTGCTTGGTTGTTTGTATGAGAGGCAGTTATTCACAGTGTTGTTTTAAGTTTATTTTTTGCCTTTGAAGTAAAAATGGTCAATACTGTCCTAAAATATGACCTGTGTAACACATATTTACTATCGTGGAAACGTGTACATCCCTCTTAGGTGCAGTTAATAGGCCTGATCTTGATACCAATCAGTGCCAAGATGCCAGGTGACCTTTGGGACAAATAGTGAAAATTGCCTGGGAAAGTTAATACTGACTTCTAAACAATGTTGGATTCTTTTTTATTTTTTCCCCCCTAGAGGAAAAAAAATGTTATAACTGCCTGGCTGTTAGAGTAATAGAATTTTTTTTTCCTTCCTTGATGAGATTATTTTCTATCACATACCTGATTTTTAACGTTTGGAGAACCAGTGTGACTTTAAAGAAGAGCAAAATTTACCTTTTTGGTCACTTGCTTTGGGACTTCTTTCCTGTCCCGAATCCTCTGTTCTTAAATACTCTTTAGTGATGTGAAAGAGATAATGCATCACCAAAGGTAGTGTACTAATTACTTCACTCACCGCAGCTGTGTGTATTGAATAGCGTGGAGAGTCTTAGCCGGTCGCTGAATTTGAGGGCTGTCCTCGTACTCAAATTAACATTGACTTTTTTTCTTTTGGCAGATTTGCCTGAAGATCTGGACAATCTTTTTTTGTCATGGACTATTAAAACATTTGGAGTTCCAATTCTGGTATTTTCCCTTCTTACATTTTTAAGATATAAAATGTCAGTCTTACTGAAATGTGTTGGTAATAGATATGAATGATTCTTTTGATTGTGGGTAAGGACTGTGGTAACAGCTTGTCATGAAGGTATATTTAGGGTATTTATTAGTTATGTTTAAAAAATGTATGCTCATCTGCAAGTGTACTCAAGCAACTTTGCAGCGTTGGATACTTTTCTGTGGTCTCTTTTCCTGCTTTCTGCATTTGTATTTTGTGGAATCAAATAAAAATAGTTGATTCATCTTGAATAAATGATGAAAGATGAAATAATTACTTGGACACAGTAAAATGTCCTCTAATGAAATTTTGCCCCAAAACCATTTTACTTTGGAAAGGTCAGCTTCCTGTTCTAAACTTTCTGACAAAGAATGATTCTTGTGTTCTATCGTGAAAATGGTTGCACTAAAATTCGTTCTTAAACACACCACATGTTACAAGTCTTAATATTTTTGTCAATGATTTATATAATGACACAGAGGGACATGCTTATTAGATTTGCAGATGACAGATGACAGAATCAAGCAAAGCAGTCTTTAATAGGTTGGAAGATAGCCTCAAACCAATAAGATTAACTTGAACTGTAGTGAAATTTAAATCTCAGCATTTATTTTGCACACAAAAAAAAAAAGGGCATGGAGATTCAGCTTGAGAGCATTTTTGAAAGTAGATTTGAGATTGTTAGTTGGACTGCATGCTTAGCATAGCCAGTGTGTGGCAGGTCTGCTAAGAAAGTTCACATAACCTTGGATTGCATTTATAATTGGATAATGCCCAGACTGCCAGTGAGCAGTAAAGAAGGAGGTGTTTGGAAACCATGTGATATGTGGAGGTGTTCAGGCACTGGCATATGAGTGGTCTAAAGTGGATTTTTAGAGAGAGTGGAAGGCTGGAGGTAGAATGGGGTTTGATTGTAGTGGTTTTCAGTGTTCAAATATTGGAAATCCTGTCTTATTAAGGAACTAGGGGCCCGGTGCACAAAAATTTGTGCACTGGGGGCAGGGGAGGGGGTCCCTCATCCCAGCCTGTGCTTTCTCGCAGTCTGGAACTCCTTGGGGGATGTCCACCTGCTGGGGTGCCTGGCCAGCTTGGGTAAGGGGCTGATGGCTGTTTGCAGGCTGGCCAAGCCCCCCAGTGGGAACCCTCACTCCATTGGGGTGTGGCCAGCCTGGGTGAGGGGCTGAGGGCTGTTTTCAGGCTGGCCACATCTTCAGGGTTCAGGTCCCTACTGGGGTGCCTGGCCAGCCTGGGTGAGGGGCTGATGGCTGTTGCAGGCCAGCCACAGCTCCCATTGAGCCAACGCCCCAGCGAGGCTGGCTGGAGTCAGATTTCTGGGGTTTATTTATCTTCTATAATTGAAACATTGTTGCCTTGAGTGGAGGCTACAGCTGGCCTAGGCAGGCAGTTTCCTCCATCGCTGGTGAAACGAAGCCTCCCTTAGATTTGCTTTAGCTCTGTGGCTTCTATAATTGAAACTTTGTTGCCTTGAGCGGCCTAGGCAGGCAGTTTCCTCCATCACTGGTGCAATGGAAGCCTACTGTTTGCTCTAGCTCCTTGGCTGCCAGCCTCCATCTTGGCTGGGTTAATTTGCATACAGTTGCTCTGATTGGCTGATGGGCGTGGTTTGGCGGGTGTGCGTGGCTTAGGTGTAACAGAGTGAGGGTCAATTTGCACATTACTCTTTTATTAGATTAGATTAATAAGAATTTCTTGAGATTGTTCTAGGGACACTAGGACTAGTTGGTAGAAATTATGATGAGGCAGATTTTGGCCCCTCTGAATAAGAAATATGTTACAATTAGATCTGTTCAGTAGTGTGAGCTGCCTCAAAAAGTGACAAATTCTCGGCCTAGATGGTTTGACTCAGTAAATAGAGTGTCCACCTGCAGACTGAAGGGTCCCAAGTTTGATTCTAGCCAAGGACACATGCCTGGGTTGCAGGCTTGATCCCCAGTAGGGGGCTTTCAGGAACCAGCCAATCAATGATTCTCTCACTCCCTCTCTGAAGTCAATAAAAATATATATTTTGGAAAAAAGTGACAAATTTCAATTACTGGAAGTATTTTGAGACTTATGGCCCATGTGTTAGGATATTAAACAAGGGACCTTTTACTGGATAACTAGAAGTTGGACTGGATGGCCTCTAAGGTTCCTTCAGCTACAAGTTTGTGAATCTGAGGGGGAAAATGGAGTGAGCATACAGTTTACTGATTGCAAAAAGAACAGTTCTTTTCTTCTTTTTTTTTTTTTAACTCCTCACCTGAGGATTTTTTTTCCCTACTGATTTTTAGAGAGTGGAAGGGAGGGAGAAATGATTGCCTCACATGTGGCGCGACTGGGCAGGGGATTAAACCTGCATCCTAGAATACGTGCCCTTGACCAGGAATCGAACCCACAACCCTTAGGTTCTTGGGACGATGCTCCAACCACTTAGTCAAACTGACCAGGGTGAGGACAATCCTTTTTCGAGCTTACTAAATAAATATAGGTCAATGGCCCAACTGTTTTCAGCAACAGAATCTTTGAGAGCAAATGTTATATTTTCCAGGATATCTGGATAAAGTTTTGAGGAAAACATTAATTTCCTTTTTTTAGGTACATTAAAATCTTTTTCAGGTACATTAAAACTTTAACTTTGTGTTTTATGAGACATTTTTCACTGTGTAGACATCACATTTGGTGGAAGTGATGACTTTATATTGAATATTAAGTAATGTGTTCATTTAATTCTCTCAATAATTCAGTGAGGGATATTTTATTATTGCCCTAAAGATAAAGTGACTGCGACTTAAGTCACTTTCCCAGGGTTTCTCTGCTAAACATTGGTGTAGCTGGCACTCATACCATTGGCCTGATTGCAGAGGCAGAACTAGCTAGAATGAGCAGTTACGGCTTAGGTGAAGGTAGTTCTGAACTTAGATATTAGAATATGGCATTTGAGCCTTAAATCTACTATTGACTATTGCCTTGAGTGACTTTATCTCTCCCTGAACCTCAGTTTACCCAGAGTTATCCTAAAGATTACATGACAAGTTATATGTGAGCACAGTCTTAAACTGAAAGCTATGACAAGAGTTAAGATGTGGATATTATCAGTGCAGAAGTAAGATAGAGTCCAGATTTGACCCAACTCGTAGGCCAGGAGATTTTTGAAGGTGTACTTAATACCAGATTAGAGGTCCAGGATGATTTTTGTATACCAGGAGGATCTCAGAGAGCAATGCATACCACTGTCTCCCTGCAGTCAGATTTGTATGTTCCTTCCTTTTATTGAACAGTTTCATGAGTTAACTGGGTAGTAAGATACTTGGAAAGCTACATTATTTAAAAGATAAAGGGTTATGCTACTGTATTATATGTTTTTTTATTGACTTTAGAGAGAGGAAGGGAGAGGGGTAGAGAGCTAGAAACATCAATGATGAGAGAGAATCATTGATTGGCTGCCTCCTGAACGTCCCCTACTGGGGACTGAGTCTGCAACCCAGGCATATACCCTGTCCAAGAATCGAATTGTAACCTACTTTAGGGGCTGACATTCCCTACTGAGCCACACCAGCTGGGCGAAGTTTTCTTATGTGTGAGGCTTGAGAAATATAATATCTAGCTGAAATAGAAGAATCAGGATTATTGCTTTTTTTTTAAGTTTAAGTTTCTTAAAGTAAGTTTAATGTACTTGCATCAGATTTTTTGTATCATACACTTATTCTTTGATGTTGATTTTATGATTGTGATAGACATATATCTTGAACCACTTTCATGTTTTTTTTATTACTTTCAATAAAGATTATCCATTAAATATATAACTTAGATGTGATCTCTTAAATGCCCCATAAGTGACCTCATTAAATAATAAGTGAAAAATCCTAAAAAAAAAAAAAATTATTAGACTGAGACCCAATTTCTGGTTGGAAAATATACTCACTGAGATTTTGTTACATAATACTTTCCTGTTATTACTTTTGGGATCATTTTTCATTGGAAAAAGTCTTTTAATTTATTTTTAGAAGATCTTTATTAAGAGCCTTTCCCCCTTTTTATCCTTCAAGGTCTTGATTTCCTACATAAAGATGTTCTTCGCCCGAATGCAGTCTTGCCTGTTGGTTAAATAAGACATCTATCAGCATTGCCTGTTGATCCTCTTTTTAATCAATTAAGGATGGATGTTTGTAAGATGTTGCTTAATATTTTCTGGAGTACTCTGCCCGTTTGCTGAATTGTAAATGACTTTTAAATGTGCAAGTTCTGTTAAATACAAGGAGAACCTCTATGGGTAACTCTTGTATTGAAGAAGTCATTTGTCAACCATGGTAAAACTTGCAAACCCACTTTACACAGAGTGGATTCTTGAAGCTATACAGAAAATAAAAAAGCAAAAGCAAAGGCCCTCTGAAGAGAGAATCTGCCATGCAGTCAGTACGTCCCATGGGTTGGATAAGAAGACAGTCTCTGAACAGCTGGAGCTCAGTGTTCAGGATGGCTCCGTTCTCAAAGTCACCAACAAAGGCCTTGCCTCCTATAAGGACCCAGACAACCCTGGGCGCTTCTCGGCAGTTAAACCAGGCACTTTCCCTAAGTCAACCAAGGGGTCTAGAGGAACATGTAATGATCTTCGAAATGTGGATTGGAACAAACTTTTAAGGAGAGCAATTGAAGGACTCGAGGAGCCAAGTGGCTCCTCCCTGAAGAACATAGAGAAGTATCTCAGAAATCAAAGTGATCTCACAAGCACCACCAACAACCCAGCCTTCCAGCAGCGGCTGCGGCTGGGGGCCAAGCGCGCAGTGAACAATGGGAGGTTACTGAAGGACGGACCGCAGTACAGGGTCAACTACGGAAGCTCGGACGGCAAAGGGGCTCCCAAATACCCCAGTGCTTTCCCCTCCTCGCTTCCGCCTGTCAGCCTTCTACCCCATGAGAAAGACCAGGTAAGTGAAGAGAGAATGCCAATGCGTTCTAAATGTTGCCCATTCAACTTGTATGGTTTCAGTTAAATTTTTTAAGGACAAAAGTTCTGAGTCAAGTTTGAATGTTTTGCCTTAGAGCAGGCTTTTATATTTTAAAATGTATATACTGTCTTCCAATATAAAGTGTTCTGCATTGTTTTATAATGTATTGAGGGCTTCCTTGTTGGTTAAGAATTTAATGTGGTGATTTTGTGATTTGTGGTTTTTTTAAAATATGTTTTTATTTATTTCAGAGAGGAAGGGAGGGTGAGAGAGATATAAAAACATCAATGAGAGAAATTCATTGATTTGCTGCCTCCTGCACGCCCCCTACTGGGCATCAAGCCTGCAACTTGGGCACGTGCCCTGCTGGGAGTCCAACTGGTCCCTCTTGGTCCATAGAACGATGCTGAGTCCACTGAGCCACCACAGCTGGGTTGTGACTTATTTCTTTAAACTTTAATTGTTAACCTGCCAACCGGTCAGCTCTTGAAGGGACCAAGAGAGATAACTTTAATCCTCCTTCCTCAAGGCAGGATCATATATATTTTTAAAAAATCTAAGAAAGGCCACTGTATATTTTTCTCTTGTTATTATTTATTATTTATCTTTAGTTTTGGCTTTATTGAGGCATAATTGACATTTTCCTCTTAGTATTTTCAGAGAAGAAGAATTTATAGACCCATTATTTTAATACTGATAGTCTGTGCATTCCTAGAATTGTTTTAATATGTGACCTAAATCCTGCCTATTTCAGTTTGAAGTCATTTATTATTGCCTGTTTCTTAGAGATTGAAAGGGAATATTTTGTCTCATAACGTTGCTTACACTCTTTGGTTTCTCTGGACCTTATTTCTGTAGTATTTATGCATGTATGGCAGATTTCTTCTTAGTTACTGCTACACTCCTGCTCTTTGATTGAGTGGGATTTTTCTTTGTTTTGTTTCAAAGCTACTGAAATTACTGCCCAAAATAAACCAAAATAGAGCAATAGCAAAATTGTGTATAATAATCCAGGCCCTCCAGTTTTCAGGCTTGTTGTCTTGCTCTTTGGGTGAGTGGATGCATTTATATCAGTGAACTTTACATCTTGTAACACTTTAACCATTGGATAGAAAGGGTGGCTGTAAATGTTAACTACATTTTTAGAAGTGATGGAAATAGAACTGTTAGGAAACATTGTGCTCCTGGTGGGTATTTTTTCTCTTTGGATACTGCCAACCTTTAATATTGACCTTACTCCCCTCAGTGCTTTAAGCTGATAGGGACCCAGCTCTAGAAACTGGGCAAACCAGGTGGTTTGCCTTTCCGTGGTCTAATATGAATCCTAGAATTTATGTCTTAACTATATTTTTATTTTATAGTTTTCCTCAACATTTATTTTACCCTTTGGTGGTATTTATGTTTGTGTAACCAGTTCTCAGTTCTTTGTGAGAGAATGTGGACATAAAGGAAGAAGTAAAACTATTAAACTTTTTTTAAAATAACACTTGTTTAAAAAAATTACAGCAAGTAATTTTTCAATTCCTTATCCTAATTCCTGTGTCTGACACAACCACACTAAGCACTTCTGTTTCTCATTAAATATTTTTATAAAAGCTTATCCCTTGAGGAGATTCCTCAAGGGAATATAGAGCCATTTCTTGATGGATTTGAATATCTTTGGTTTTAAAATATATACATCAGCCTAAGGTATATTAAGGTTTTATAATGATCAGGTATATGAACTAATTTAGGCAGCTTTAGGCAATCTTATCTAATAAAGAAGGAATATGCTAATTGACTGCCCCACCCTAAAAAATGGTGGCACCCACAGCCAATAAGGAGGGAATATGCTAATTGACTGCCCTCAAACATAGTGGCACCCACAGCCAATAAGGAGGGAATATACTAATTGTCTGCCCCACCCTCAAGGATGGCGGTGCCCACAGCCACAAGATGGTGGTGCCCAGTCCCTTCAGCTCCTCCAGAGGGGCAGGTGCATGGCAAGGCCTGTCTCTGGGGACCACCAGTTCCCTCAGCTCCCCAGCTGCCCAGGGCCGGCCTGAGGTACAGGCAAGCTTTGGATGTTGGCAGCCCAGCCACTCAGGGCCACTCAAGGTGCAGGTAAGCAGGGCTGGCCGAGGCTTGCGCTGCCGGCAATGGCAGCAGCAGAGGTGTGATGGGACGACACCTTTCCCTGATCACTGGATTACCTCTAGCCCCTGAGGATTCCTGGACTGTGAGAGGGAGCAGGCTGGGCTGAGGGACCCGCCCCCTCCAGTGCATGAATTTTCATGTACCAGGCCCCTAGTTTAATAATGTTTCAATAATTTTGTGATCCAGGGGATATTTTTACTTGTGATAGAGGAATGACTTCAAATTTTCCACAGTCCCTTTCCTTCTCTTTCACCTTGCCCACCATTTCTTGCTAACCTTATCGTATTTTTTTTTTTTCAGCATCTGTAGTGAAGTATTTTTAGTCTAGAGGAAAATTCATGTCTGAAAGTGTCTAGGTTTGAGAGCAATTTATTGCTTAGCATGCAATTGTTACTGCTTTTTTTTGTGATGCTGATCTTTAAATTTTCCAGTTGGCACCATCATATAATAAGGAAAGCTGAGAAAAATGTGTCCTAGAATTTTTGCTTGATGAGATTTTGAGATCACTTGTATGCAGTAATTATAATCTAGTTCTTAAAAAACAAAACAAAACCCAAATAAGCAAAAATCAGGTCAAGTCATTTTGGCCACAATGTATTATATTGTTTGTGTTGTATATTACAATAGCATAATAAAAACTGCATCACAACTGTCCTTTGAGATTGCTAGTGGTAAATAGTTTAAAACCATATAAACTTGCTAAGTAAGTGTAATAGAAATTCTTAACCTGGGTCATTCCCCATGGATGAGTATGGGGAAAGTATACTACTGATCCCCTAAAATAGAACAGTTATGTGTATCCACATGCTTTTCTAGGGTCCGGGTCTAGAGTTGTTTATTTTTTTAAATATATTTTTATTTATTTATTACGTGTATTTTTCTTATTGATTACAGAGAGGAAGGGAGAGGGAGAGAGAGATAGAAACATCAGTGATGAGAATCATCGATCAGCTGCCTCCTGCAAGCTCCCCACTGGGGATCGAGCCCACAACCCGGCCATGTGCCCTTGACCAGAATCGAACCTGGGACCCTTCAGGTCGCAGGCCGATGCTCTATCCATTGAGCCAAACCGGCTACGGCAAAGTCTATAGTTTTTATCAGATTCTCAGAGGGATCCAAAATATCAAATAGCCAGTGTGAACAGTTTTTATACTGTAGAAAATATTTTGAGTTTCTTACCTAAAAGAAACTAATGCTAATTAATGTTTTTCTTGCTTCAACTGCCGAACTTAGGTCTGTACTAGTTGTACTGTAGTTTCTTGTATATGGGGCTTTTAAAAATATATTTGAAAGACAGGTTATCACTGTTCTTGTGCTAGAAGTCTGTAGAGTTTGCATTGTGGGAGGACATTTCTGATATAAATAGCAACTGTTTGTACAGAGAGAAAGTAATCTCAATTACAGTTTAGTCAACTGATGTCTTTCAAAGAAGCTCTTATTCTAGTTACTTTGGCTGAGCAGTTTCATTTAACTGTAAAAAAATAAAATTAAAAAATAGTAAAAATAATAACTAAAATTTCTTAAGGGTTAAATGCTGGTACTATTCCAGGTACATTTGTTATCTCCTATCACAATAACTGTGAGGGTTATAGGTTTTTATCTTTACTGGACAGATGAAAAACTGAGGCTCAAAGCCTAGGTAATTTGTCCAAGGTCACTCATAGAGTGGGTGAGAGGTGACGCCAAGATTCTAACAGCCAGTCTGACTCCAGACCTCTTTACTGCTGGGCTATTGGTTCACAGTAGTGACCTTTCATTAACAGTAAAAGTATCTCTTCCCAGTTATGCAGCTGCTTAGAAGCCATTTCCCCCCAACAAATAGATTTCTGGCATTTTAAATTTGGTAGCTGCAGTGAACCTATTACAGTTTTTAAAGCACAAACTATTTATAATATTAGCAATATCAGAAAGCAGTAGGGAAAGCAGTAAATCTGTGTCTAATTAGATTTAACATCATCATTCCTATGCATGTGTGCTGGGAAGAGTACAATGCCAGTTAAAATAGAAGGGCTGCTTTCCTTTCTGAAATGTAATTGCACATCTTCTGATAGTCTAGAATTCAAATTGGATATCACCTCACTGGCTTCTTAGCATGATTTCTTTGTATTTATTTAAGAAAGCTCTCTTTGGTGAGGTGGTATGGAAATGAATTAAACCACTGAAGATAACACTTTATCTTTGACTTGGTGAGGGAACTCCTAAAGTATAGTATTAGTGTTTCTCATTAAAAGTGGTAAAGCTCAATTAAGTCAGATTATGAGGACTTTGGAAAGTCAAATATTCTCAGAGAGACTTCGGTTATCACCACAGACTTTGTAGCATTAAGATTCCATTTAACATTTGGGCTTTAGAATTTTTATAAAATCAGCTTAGTTCAATTTTAAACAGAGTCCTTGGTATTTCACTTTATTGGGAATACTTTCCTAAACTTATTAAGGATCAAATGTTGGTATATTTCTAGTATACGTAGTATCTGGGACCCCTACATGGTTGGAAAGGAAGTTCCTGTAATATCAGGTAGGGTTTTGATTTTTTTAAGCAATGAAATGACTATTAGAATCTTACAAAAATAATCAAACATAATTATAAAACAGTAATGCTGTCAATGAGGAAATGAGTTTTAAAAGGAGCACACATGATCAGAAGTATGGTCTTAGCTTGTTCCATTTATTCTAGTTGCCCCCCTTTTAGGGAGATATTTTGTTAGGGTTTTTTGGCAGTGATACTAGTATGAAATATTTACATAAATAGAAGATTTTGTCCATCATACATCAGTTTCTTGTGTTGTATAAATGTCGTAAGTTAAAGAATTTTATTTTTAGATTTTCTTTTCTTCACTTTTCTCCATTCTGTCTTCGCATCCCCTGTCCCATTATCTTTGCCCTCGAGGACCCTCCACATCTCTCTGGGACTTTTCCAGGCGCCTGTCCTTTGTGAATCAACATTCACTTGACCACATTGTTCTAGATGGGGAGGCTTCCAGAAGCCTCTCTAGGGGAATCGTTCGTAGTCTCAGACAAGTCTGCCTCTTTTTTGGCAGAAGTGTGTGTATTTTTTATCTGCTAATTATGTAGAGTCCAAATGTCCTCCTCTCTGTTGTCCTTCCTCGTTTTCCTTTGAATTTGTCTCCTTCGTATTGCAGATGTCACAGTTCTCAAAAAAATGCTTAGCTAAGTGTATTCAACTGAAAGTTGGATAAAGCTCTAAATATTGCAAAATAGGCTCTTCCATATAACTTGAATTTTGGAATTGGTATGGATGAAAGTCAGCTATAGAATGAGTAAAGTCAGACAGAAACCTTTTATAATGTGAAAGCATAGATGAATCAAAGCTTGCTGTTCCAGGGTCAGGGCAGGAAAAAGACTGGAGTTCATATTGTTAATTAATCTTCTGAAGTTCTTCAAAATTAGAGATCTGAGGACAACTTTTGTGAGCAGTTAGTCCTAGTTGTTAAGGTATTGTTGAGAGAGCACTTGGATTGTCTCAAACTAGTTAGTTGGGATAAGAGAAAGATAAAATGAAGGGTGAATGGGTCTTTCTATTGCACTCCGGGGCATGACAGCTTGTTCCACTTCAGAGCTTTTATCAAGATGGGACTTATCTAGAGTTCTAATGAAATAGGCTTCAGGTTAAGGGGGAAACAATATCAGAGAATTTTTTACTCTTAAAATGAGTGTTAAATATTCTTTTTTATTCTTTAGATCTTAGCTGTATTTGATACTTACAGCTGCCTTTTCTACAGCATGTGAGCCTGACATGAATGATATAGATCAGTATTTTCTGATTTCCTAATGGTATTTTCTTCCAAGCATTAAGGGTGTGAAGGATATGGTTTCCTGACTAATTTTGGATATTTTCAGGAATTTAGTCTTGTATTCTGTATGCCTGATCACTGCAGCTGTATTTGTTATATTTTCAGTGCTAAGAACATCTCTACTATATAGCTTTGACGTTATATAACAGTTAAGTGCTATTTGCTAGTTTATTCTGATTGTATTTTGGGTGGCAAAGATGTTTATTCTTTTAGAATTTATTTCATAAATAGTACATTTAATGTTTCTTAGAATGACAGTGTGTTCTTTTTGTGTATTTTAACTTTGCATGTAGTAATGTACGAGGAATACATGAGAAAATACGATTGTTTTATCATTGCAATAGCAAACTTAAGTTGTAGTAAAATTTATGACTTTTTGTTTTGTTTATAAACTTAATTTTCTTGCCCTGTACATTAAACTACAGTAGATTTGATGGAAACTGTTCTTCTGTAGTTATACCAGTATTTAAAATGTGAATCTGCATCTTCTCAGGAACTTTGATCTCTGCAATCTATTAATGTCTCTACGTACGTAAACATCAATTAGCTCACTAAATTAAAGTTAGCAAATGAGTCAGCCATGTAATTTGTGACATTTTGAGTTAGAAGGGCCATGAGGAATATGTTTTTATTTGTGTGTGGGTGCTCTTACCTCATTGTCTTCAGGTGATGGGGACTTTATACATTAAGACAAGGAGGTATGGCAGTGCACATTGTGAAATGTTAATCACTGTTATTATGCTGCTGCTTGGGACTGGACTATTTTCCCAAAGAAGTCTCCAGGAGTTGCAAAATGTATACTGTTGTTTTTCCTTTTAAGTGAACCTTTTAATTAGCAGGATGTTAATGTTGACTGTAACTTTTTGGATTTGTTTTATGAAAGGTAATATTTTGAAAAATCTGCAAAATGAACTATACAGGCAAAGTTTTGGAGTGAGTGAAATTAGACTTAAACTGTGAGACTGGGCTCTACAAAGCTATAAAATAAATACTAATCAATGGTCTAAGTAAAATCCAGGAAGGATTTGTGTTAATTTGACAAATGGGTTTAGAATTCTTTTAGCCATTATTTTTTAGAAACCAGCTTTGTTCATACATCCTTTCTCTAATTTGCTTCACTTTTGATCTTTGATAAAACCAGCTGCAATTTTGTTTCATTAACAAACTTAACTGGTTAACAGATGTTTGTTTTGGCTTGATTGTGTCCTTTCTATTAGAAACAGCATAAGCATACACAGAAACCATGCTGGGCCTTTTCCTGTCTGTAGTTACTCTGGTGTTTCAGAAGAGCAACTTAGTTTTATTTACAGGTTCAATTTTTGTTCCTCTGCATTATTATTGTCGGTATATTGTCGGTGCATATACAGACATTTTAGCTCTTGTTTCCCCTGTCAGGGAGGTCTTTTGTTCTTAATCCCCCATCTGTTAGTTTAGTATCCCCCTCCCCCTCTTTTTCTAGATTGCAGAGTCTTAGCATGCAGGGAGAAGGCAGTGCAGAAGAGGTAATTGAGATATCAATGACTCTTCCACAGTTCTATGGGACCAGCCTGGTGAATTTAGGTAATTTCTTCCATCTTCTTTGATGTCGGTACACGACCATATGGAAAGCAGTGAGGCTTACAGGAAGAAGGTGAGCCTTGGTCTGGGCTGCCTGTGAGACTCGGAGTGATGTGGGCCGGGAGCCAGAGGCAGCACTTGAATGTTTTTGTAATAGTTTCTGATGCGGCCGGCCCTGTTTTTCATCCACGGTTTACTGCCATGCCTTGTGGCCCTCTCAGATCATGAATGAGAATGATGAAGTTCAAAAAAACAGAGGAAACACTATGTGGGGTAAGAGAAACAATAGTAAGAGAAGCAAAGAATGCCCACGTTAAAATTCAGTATTAAGGACGTCAAATGGTGATTCTTGTTTGATATTTGATCCACTTGTCCCCCAAATTGGTATTTTAATACCATGGAGGAGCTTCTACCTTATATCAAACCCCAACCCTAACTGTTGAGCTTTGAGATGTGAGTAAAGCAGCCCAAGACAGTATCTGCTAGTAGAAGAGTGTGGGCTATTTGAGGAACATAAGCTATTTCATCTAATTAGGCTGCTGGCAGGATGTGAGGAGACTGGGAAAGGCAGGCGATGGAAGGAGCCAGGAAGATATTCCCCCCTAACTTTGTAATTTATAAGACTGTAATATTTCTGAAAGTTGAAAGGGTAGAACAATTAGTGCTGTAATTCTTTCTCCTAGATTCACCAATTATTAACATTTTGCCACATTTCTTCTCTCTCCTGGATATATGTGTATATGTTTTTATATGTGTATATCTTTACATGCATGCACATACTCAATTTGTGGCTGAACTATTTGAAAATATATAGCAAACATAATGATATTAAGATATCATAATATTAAGTTATAATAATAACTATATATCAAGGATTATTCTCCTATGTAACCGCAATACTATTATCTCATGTAAGAAATTCAACAGTGAAACTGGAAAGTTATCTAATAGTCCATATTTTTCCAAAAGGCCCCAAAATGTCACTTTAAATTTTAGCTTGATCTAGAATCCAGTTAAGGGTCACATATTGCATTTGGTGTCTCTTGCATTTGGTTGTCTATCTCCTTTAATACAAAAGTTGCCTTTTTTATTTTGTTTTCCTCATCAGTCATATTTTTGAAGCATTTAGGCCAATTGTCCTGTAGGATGTTCTACAATTAGTGTTTGTCTGGTTGTGTCCTCATGATTGGGTTCAGGATAAACATTTTGGCAAGAATACTGCATGGATGATGATGTCGTATAGGATACATCTTTTCAGTTTATCTTGTTATTGGTGGTGCTTTTTCATCAGATCTCTTACTAAAGGCACCTTTTTCCCTTTTGTAGTTAATAAGCAACCTATACAGAAGGTATGTCAAACTCGTGGCCCACAGTGTGCATGCAGCCCACAAGGAATATTTTTGCAGCCCAGCCAATATACCAGTGTAAGCAGTTAGTTACAATTATGAAAGAAAATAAGTCTCCTGTCAGATCCAGAATTTCTGACATTCACCTTGAGTCAGTTTTGAAAGTAATCACTGCGAACAAGATTTCCCCTGAAGTAGGAAAGGTAGTAGCAGAGAAGAGATGCCAAGTGTCAGGAAGAAACCATTAATTTTATCACTGTTCTTATTCTTTTTTTTAATACTGTATTTTCAAAATAAACCTACGTTTCTATGAAAATTGAAGCTTTTGTTACTTTTTGCAGCCCACATAAACTTAAACCTTGTTAATTTGGTCTGTTTTAGCCTTTGAGTTTGACATGCTTACTCTACAGTGATACTTTGAGATGTGTATGTTTCTTATTACTGCTGTAACAGATTACCATAAACAAGTGGCTAAAACAATGCACATTTATTGTCTTAGAGTTCTGTGGTCTGAAGGCCAGCGTGGGGCTCATTGGATTTAAATCAGTGTCAGCAGGGCAGCGTTCCTCGGGAGTCCCTGGGAGAGAATCTGTTTCCTCACCTTTTCCAGTTGCTTTCGGCTGCCTGCATTCTTTGGTTCATGGCCCCTTCCCTCCATCTTCACAGACAGCAACATTGCATCTGTCTAGTTTTTCACAGTTACATTTTTCTCTGACCATGGCCTGGACAACTTTTAAATGATTCATGTGATTAGATGGGGCCTACTTACATAATCCAGGATAATCTCCCCATCTCAGAGTTCTTAATCACAGCTGTAAGGTGTAAGATTCACAGGTTCTTGACATTAGGAAGTGGACATTTGTATGTGTGTAGAGGGCAAGGGGAGTGATATTTTGCCTGCCACACAATGGTTTCAGTATCCTCACCCTAATCATTTTTTTTTTATTGGAGGTTCAAATCTTTGAAGCTTTGGTGTACACTAAGTCTGCTTAGAAAGGAATGAATCACTGTTGATGGGAGTAATGCTAGTTGAAGGCTGGGAGTCAAGAGAACTGAGTCCTAGCTCTGATGGTGCATCCTGAATCATTTTCATAGGGGCAGAAGCAGGACTGCCTTCTGCTTCCATTTTGTGTTTATTTACTTACCAAAGAACTGAAAAATGGATTTGGCAGTAATTGCTAGAGGCCTGTTGCAGGAAGACTCCTGCAAGAATAGGGCTTCCTGCAGCTGGAGTGAAGCAGAGAAGGGAGCAAAGCCCGTTGAGGCAGGCTTTGCTCCCGACTCTGCTTGCTTCTCTGCAGCTTTGCTCCCTTCTGCAGCGCTTGGCTTCCTTCTATGCTGTCTTTAGTCTTCGCTCCATGCCTGTGTATGCAAATTAACTGCTATCTTTGTTGTGTTAATTTGCATACTCGCTCTGATTGGCTGGTGGGCATAGCGGAAGGATGGTCAACTTACATGTTTCTTGTTTATTAGTGTAGATATATATATAGTCACCAAGATAGGCTCTTTGGTGACATTTTATTTTACTTTATTATTTTTAAAATATATTTTATTGATTTTTTTACAGAGAGGAAGGGAGAGGGTTAAAGAGCTAGAAACATTGATGAGAGAGAAATATCAATCAGCTGCCTCCTGCACACCCCCCACTGGGGATGTGCCCGCAACCAAGGTACATGCCCTTGACTGGAATTAGAATCCAGGACCCTTCAGTCTGCAGGCCAACACTCTATCCACTGAGCCAAACCGGTCAGGGCTCTTTGATGACATTTTAAAGATTAAGGAACATTTGGAGAATTTTGTTTTGTTTTATTAACCTCACCTGAGGATTTTTCCATTAATTTTTTTAGAGAAGAGTTAGAGAGCCACATCAATTGGTTGCCTCCCTCATGTTCCCTGTCTAGTGGCAGGGATTGAGCCTCCAATTGAGGTACATGCCCTTGATTGGAATCACACTTAGGAGAAGTGCCTTCAGTCTGAGGGCTGATACTCTATTCTCTGAGCAAAACTGGCTAGGGCAACATTTAGAGAATTTTATGTCTATTATTTAAATGTGAATCTTCATTAGAGAACTCTAGATAGACTGAAAAGTAAAAACTTAAAAAAGAACATACCGTGCTTACAGTGTCATATGTCAATTGTCCTGTATAATCCTATATAATAAAAGCCTAATATGCCGAGTGTCTGACTGTTAGGGCGACTGTTGAAGCTGTCACTACGACATGTACTGATCGCCCAGGGGCAGACACTTTGACCAGTAGGTTAGCTTGCTGCTGGGTACTGCTGATCGGGATTGGGCGAGACGGGCCAGGCATGCCCTGGAGCCCTCCCGTGGTCCCTCTCCGGCTGGCCCACCTCCCACTGTCCCTCCCCAGTTTCTAAAATATTTCTTTGAATTAATTTCCTTTCAGTGTGCACGAATCCATGCACCGGGCCTCTAGTATCATAACACATGGGCAGAAACATGCAGGTGGATGTATATTCTTTCAGGTCTTAGTAAAGGATCAGAAAACAGTAATCAAGATTTACAAAGGCAGTTAACCTCAGGAATCCTCCATTTCGTTTCATTTTACAGTATTTTAGTAGAATCTTTTGCAGTAGCTGCAGTTAGTTGGAATGCTTTGGAAATACTGTTGCAATTGTTAAAGAATAACTGTTTAATTATCAGCCTATAAATGTGCTTTCTACACCTGATAAAAAAGATGACCTTCTCATCTGATGAGCTCTGACCCTCTGTAAACCTTTCACCTTATCTCATTTTCCACCAGCTACTGAACTATAACAAGATGCCAACAATTACATCCTCACAAACATTTATACCAATATATAAAATCACCTTTTTATTGGAAAATTGTGTAACATCTTGATTTCAATTTAACGTGACATGTTGGTTAGCAGTAAATCCTGTTTGGGTATGAACACAAGCCTGCAGGCAATTTGCAGAACATTGATCAGGTGCAAATTGTATGTATTTTTCTAGCTTCCAAAGATTTCAGAGCAAAGCGCAATAAATTTTTATCATTGAGACCACCACTTTTTAGGTTGTTTTTAAATCTGACATCATAGAATATCACCATGTACCTTATGAGAAGTGCTTTGACTCTCCTGAAATCCATGATTTGTGTTTTGACCATTTAAGTTCCTCATTTCCTCTTTTGTCATATCAGGTGATGTGATATACAACAAAAGCAAAAGAACATGGTTAAAATATGTCCTTGTGCCTTGTAAATATGCATAATAAACAGCTCTACATAAAACGTACAAGAAAAGAGATTAGTATCCTCTTAGTGCTTCCTATATACCAGGTGATGTTCTAAGTATTTAATATGTACAAAATAATGTTACCTGAACCCTGAAAGATAGTACTGTTATCAGTGGGATTTTACAGGTGGAGAGACAGGCTAGGTAAGATGCCTGGGCCAAGAGTACACGGCCCGGGAGCTGTGTCTCACTCCTGGCACACGGGTTGGAGTACAGCCACTTCACCCCCACCCAGGTGTCTCATTTACTTGGATGAAACCAGCACGTATCTATTGAGTTCTTGTAACATATAAAGCACTGTACTGAGCACTCTAGAAGTTACAGAATATAAACCATATTCAAGTGGTAATTAAAATTACCAGTTGAAAAATGCCAAGACACACGGTTATGTGATTCCCCCTCCAGTGAGCAGTGCAGTGATCTTTTTCAGAGTGATTGAAGTGTTCTTTTCTTTAGCCATGAATAAGAACAGCCAGCATTTACATATTGCTTACAGTGAGTCAGGCACTGCTTAAAGTGCTCTGAATATGATAAGGTGCCTGTGAGGAAGTACTTCTTTTCACTGTTAGTTTGCAAAGGAGGGATCTGAGGCACATGAGGTAAAAGAACTTGTCCAAAGTGACATAGCTATTATGTAGTAGAGCCAGACTCCAAACCCATTTGGAACCCATATGGAACCATTTTGGTTCCATAGTCTGTACACTTAACCATTATACTACGCGGCCTCTTACTTTCCTCATGAAGAAAAACTTTTGTTACACACAGGTTCTTATAAACCCGGACCTCTAAGTGACTAAAAAGTGCTTATAATAGGAGTCACGGAAAAAACTTGTTAAAATTCATTTCAGGTGGCTTTTCCTAACCAGTGTTCTGAGGTAGAAGCAAGTACTGTATTCTTTAAGATATTAATGGTGCAGAAAATGTTCTGAGATTTAAAGTCCCTGAGAAGTTCTGAAATTTATTGCTTAACCCTCAGTCTTCCAAGATGATTCGATGATGGGCCTCCCTCTCCTCTCCCTTTCTCACAACAGCCGTTCACTTGTCTGGAAATTTTTGCATTTGGTAACATAGTTTGGATAGTGCTGATGTAAGGTTACCCTGCTAATCCCTTCCTCCACACACATCCCGAAGAAAACCAGTGAAGAACTGAACTTGGAATTTGTGTTTCAGAATAGAAAACCAAAAGTCAAATCAAATTCATTTCTTGTCTCTAATGAATTAATTTATTCTATTTTTTAAAAGTATATTTTTATTGATTTCAGAGAGGGAGGGAGGGAGGGGAAAGAGAGAGAGAGAGAGAGAGAGAGAGAGAGAGAGAGAGAGAGAGAGAGAGAGAGGAGAGGGAAATGTCAGTGATGAGAGTATCATTGTTCGGCTGCCTCCTGCACGCCTCTCACTGGGGATTGAGCCTGCAACCCTGGCATATGCCTTGACCAGGAATCGAATCGAATGGTGATCTCCTGGTTCATAGGTTGATACTCAACCACTGAGCCATGCTGGGGCATGAATTAATTTAGTAAAACTGTTGTGTAATAATTTTTTAACTGTTGAATAACATTTTAGAGTTTCAGGCAGTTGTTGAGATCACTACATTCAGGGATTTTTAATTGAGGTCCAAGGACTCCTTTCATGGGTTTGTGAACCCCTTAAATTGTATGCAAAATTCTGGGCTCATATATGAGTATTTTTCTGGAGCCTCTCGCCTCTCCCTTTTTCAACAGGTCATTTGACTACTCAGGCCAGTGGTTCCCAGACTTTGCTGCACATTTGAATCACCTGAAAAGCTTTTAAAAGTTCCGATTCCCAGGTCACCCCTCACACCTATTAAATCAGAATGTTGAGGGTGGGAGCCAAGTATTAGACGTTTTTGAAGATCTCTGGTAATGCCACTGTGTAGCAAAAGTTTGGGAATCACTGCCTGGGGCTAACTTTCTTCTTTTATAGTTGAGCACACAGGGTCTGCTTATGTGGTCCAGGAAACAGTCTAGATGTGTTAATTGGGCAGGGCCTAGTTCTTACTAAAAGAGATCTTAGAGATCATTGTGAAGGAGTCTTATGAGGATGTGGGTCTGGAGCCAGAATTCTTAGCTTGAAATCCTGACTTCTCCACTGGGAAAGAATAGTCTGGGCCTCAGTTTGCTCAGCTGAAAGACACTTGGAGATAACAGTAGCACAGACTGCATAGGGATGGTTTGCTACAACCACCTGGCCCTGAGATAGAGCGTAGTGGGCTTTTCCTGGACCCTGATAGGAAGGGCAGCTGAGCAGAGTCCAGGGCACTGGGAGGGGCAGTAGCCCCTGGTACCCCTCCTTGGCCATCCTGCTCTTGAGGAAAAAGTGTCAGTTGATGTCCTTATCACCTTCTAATGAAGGCCTCCTCTCCAATTGGAGACTTGCTCTATTCAGAGTCCATGAATGGCTAAAATCTACATTTCTGTGCTTCCCCCCCCTCCATTATTTAAATGCAGTTAAAGAATCTGTTTTCAGAGTAACATATGCTCATTGTACAGACTTTCACAAACACAGAAAGGTTCAGGACTGACACACTATGACTGCATATTTCACTCTAAAGATAAATACTGTTAGAAGTTTGTATTTTCTTTCAGGCTTTCCCCCTACATGTATATACCTGTATTAGTTATATTTAAATAACAAGAGGAATATCTTAGCTATATAATTTTATTTTCTACATTTGTATTTTGCTTTCTAGATTTAAAATCTATTGTAAGCCTTTTTCCATATTCCTGATTATTGTTTGAAGTGTGACATTAAATGGCTGGTGGCTATTTGTCATGTTTTTGTTTAACATTTTTAGGATGTTTCTACTTTTTTTATTAAGCTATTACAAATAATACTGCTACTAAAAATTTGTATATGCATGGGTAATTATTTCTTCTAGGGTAGATTATTAGAGGAGTTATACTGGAGCATAAACATGAGTTCTTTTTCTAAGAACATATTGTCAAAAAGTGGTCCAGAAGAAAGTACCAGTTTATACTTGGGCAGAGTATGAAAGCCTTGGTCATCTACTTGCTTCCTAGCCCTTACTCCCTCCCCCCCCCTTTTTTACATTAAAAATCATTCAGCTTTATTAATAAAAATAAAGTTCACAATAGATTAAAGAAAGCATTGAAAACTAACTGTATGGTTCATGGACAAAATACAGATTATAAGCAGTTAAGATGCATTCTGATTCTGTTTTATGGGATTTAAGACTGAGGCTAGTGTAGAGTCTTATATTTTTATTGATTGATTGTTAAGCCTCACTTGAGGATATTTTTTCCATTGATTTTTAGAGAGAACGGAAGGAAGGAAGGCAAGAGGCAAGTGACCTAAATGGTACAGCATTCCTATTCCCAAGGATTTGTGGAATGCCTAGATCACTTGAAATCATTTGCCCCTAAATTCTGTGGGTCTCTAGACAGTTTTACCCGGCTCTATAGGTCAGCCTGTGTTTCACTAAGTTCTTATCATTTTGTGAACCTGAGGGTTCAGAAAAAGATTTATTTTAGCTGATTTGCTATTGCTTTAATGACATAAATTGCATTTGTCAGCAAGCCTTGCTGTATTAAATCTGACACATTTGGAAGAGAGTGGGTTACCTTTTGGGCATGCCTTAAGCTGCTGCCCATCAGACTTTGGCTCCTACTCCGTTACCTCTCCAGCCACCTCGCTGTCATCAGTATTGCCCAGAGATTTACAATGGGCGATGAATGTCCTAAATTTACTTCTGTTACTGATTTCTAATTTCCCTCCATTGTGGTCAGAGAGCAAAGTTTGTATGATTCCATTATTTTTACATTTATTGAGGCTTACTTTATGGCCTAACACATGGTCTGTCCTGAAAAGTGTTTCATGTTTATTCTGTTGTTGGGTGGAGATATCTATAGATGTTTGTTAGGTCAGTTGGTTTGTAATACCATTCAAAATTTCTATTTTCTTTCTTTTTTTTTTTAAAAAATATTTTTTTATTGATTTCAGAGAGGAAGGGGGAAGGAGAGATAGATAGAAACATCAATGATGAGAGAGAATCATTGAGAAACATCAGTGATAAGACTCATCAGTCGGCTGCCTGCTGCATGCCCCACACTGGGGATTGAGACCGCAACCCAGGCATGTGCCCTGATTGGGAATCAACCATGACCTCCTGGTTCATGGTTGAGTGTTGACCACTGAGCCATGATGGCTGTGCTATGAAACTCCCTAACTGCTTTCAATGGTGGCTGAACCATTTTATATTCCTATCAGCAATGTACTAGGATTCTAACTTCTCCATGTTCTCACCAACATTTGTTTCCTCCCCCTCCCTTTTTTTCTTTTTCAGAATCTTTTTGGCTAATTGTGCTTGCTTGTTTTTCCACATAGATGTTAGAGTCAGATGATTAGTAATCAAAAGATCTTATGATTTGATTGGAGTTTTCAGTGTATAGAATGGTATTCTTAAAATAGTGAGTCATGTATTGGAGAACAGGTATATCTTTCCACTTTTTATTCTTTTACTTACATTTCTTTATTGTGAAACATTTTAAGCATATGTAAAAATCAAGAGCAATGCTCACCAGCTATGGCAATAATTACCTCGTGACCAGTCAGTTTCCTTTTAGTTATATCCCTACCCACTCCCCCAGCCCCTGCCACTACTGAATTATTTTGAAGTAAATCCCAGACATTATCTCATTTTATCTATAAATATTTCTGTAATATAACTATTATCATCCATTAAAGTCTTTGGTATGTGAGTACAGGTGTGTATAGAGTGTGGGTAGTGTGTACTGAAGGATTTTAACTCTCTGTTAATTCCTAGGTATGTTTTTTTTGGATTGCTCTTGTAAATGGAATCTTCCATTACACTCTTTAATTGGCTCCTTTTTTAATACAGGAAAGTTACTGATTTTTATATATTAATTTTGTACCTAGCCACCTTAATGAACTCTCTCTTTTTTTATATGTAATACATTTTAGTTAATTATCTTGGGTTTTCCAGGTATATAATGCTGTGTTCTGCAAATAATGATCATTTAAATTTTACTTTCTCCTTCCTTATTTATATACCTTAAATCTTTCTCTTGTCTGAGTTTTATCAGTTCTAGTACCTTCTTAATGATGTTAAAGAATGCTGGTGGTAGTGGATATATTTTGGGGGAGTTTCTTAGTATCTCTCCACTAAACATGATGTTCGCTTGTGTATTTATCATGTAAAGAAGTTTCATCAGGTTTGGAATTTTAATTTTATCAAATGTCTTTTCAGCTTTTATGGCAGTATTATTTTTCTCATTTGCCTTTTAATTATAATAACCATTTTCTTAATATTTAACCATATTTACTTTCTGAATTTGAATCCTACATGTTCATGGTGTATTATTTATTTAATGAATGACATTCCTTTGAATAACAAATTTCCCTAGCATATTTAAAAACTTTGGTCTTAATAAATTCACCTACAACATTTTAGAAGCATGTCTGTTCAGTAAAGAAGTATTTTTATTAGTAAGCTAATTAATTTCTTGTTGCCCATCTTTTTGTTATGCTCATCACATTGATAACCTGTGTGTGTGTGTGTGTGTGTGTGTGTGTGTGTGTGTGTGAGAGAGAGAGAGAGAGAGAGAGAGAGAGAGAGAGAGAGAGGGAAAAAGAGAAAGGAGAGAGAGGGGGAGGAGGGAGATAGAACACAATTTTGTGCAAATAAGGTAAGACACATTATTGGGTTTTAGGAGTATGATGTAGCATATTATAGTGCATGGTATATCCAAATTTTTATTGTGACAAATTATAATAAAATGAATTTTTATTAAAACAATTTAAATTAAATATTTTTTACCATTAAATTAAAAGCAAATATAATGAATGATAGTACCTGAAATGTACTGGTAGCAGCATAGAATGATTGAAAGAATAGGGGCATTTTAAGTTTGCATTTTTTAATTTTTTTAAGAAGTTATAAGTCATACATACCTAATGTCAAAAATTTAAAACAAATAAAGTGAAAAGCATAAGTTGTTCCTCAATAGCCCCCTACGTGTTCGTCCCCTAAAACAGCTTTCCAAAGACAGTTACATTAGAGATTTGTATGTGTTCTCCCAAGCCCCTTTAAAGCAACCCTATATAAGTAAAATAATAAAAGGCTAATATGCAAATAGACTGAATGGCAGAATGACTGGTTGCTATGACATGCACTGACCACCAGGGGGCAGATGCTCAACGCAGGAGCTGTCCCCTGGTGGTCAGTGTGCTCCCACAGGGGCAGTGCTGCTTAGCCAGAAGCCCTGAGTTGGGCTCACAGCAGTGGTGGGAGCCTCTTTCGCCTCAGACATCCCCCAAGGGCTCCTAAACTGCGATAGAGTGCAGGCCTGGTTGAGGGAATTTCGTGCACTGGGCCTCTAGTTGTAAATAATTATCATACAGATATTTGTAAACTTTTTAAAAAAACATTTAATCACCTTTATTTGTTTTTGTTATTCCTCACCCAAGGATATTTTTCCATTGATTTTTAGAGAGGATGGAAGAGAGAGGGAAAGACAGAAACATTGATGTGAGAGAAACACATCGATTGGTTGCCTCCTGCAGGAGCCCTGACCAGGGCGCGGGCTGGGAGGAGCCTGCAAGCAAGGTACATGCCCTTTACCGGAATTGAACCCAGGACCCTTTGGTTTGCAGGCTGATGCTCTATCCACTAAGCCAAACCGGCCAGGGCTGAACATATTTTAACAAAGAACGGGTTTATACTTTTGGTACTTTTTGTTCTTTTGAAATTAATTTTTTTAGACATAAAAGAAATGTATGAGTACATTCTTGAAAAGGTTCTAATGAAAAGAAAACAAAGGCTCATTTAAAATACTTGACTCAATCATCTCGTCTTTAAAATAGGAATAATAAAATTCTTCATGGGGCTATTAATTAGGATTTAATGAGAAAATGCACCTAAGCACTTTAACACAGCGCCTATTTAGTAAAAGAGATGGGCTACTTATTTTAAACACTGATGCATGCTTTGGCATGTATCTTATGGCCTGACAGTGATCTTTGACTTACTTCATCCTCATTCAAAGCACTATGAAAAAATAGGTCTTAAATATTTTCTTCATACTTTGTGTGCTATAAATATGAGTTTAATAGCAGATACTTTTTTTCTTTTCTTTGTTAATTATTTAGATTATTTTCCCCTACTTCCTTCAAATCTTTTGTTAAGTTTGGTGTTTTTCAAGCAAAGTATGCCTTCCTCATAATTTTTGTCAGTTTCATATAAGCTCTGTATTATTTTCTTTCAGAATATACTACTAAAAAGGCATGACAACCAAATGTCATGCATGGACCTTGGTTGGATTCTGTACGAGAAATTGGAGGATAATTAGGTACATTTGAATTTGGACCAGATCTTAGGGGAAATTAAAGCATTAATGTTTATGTTTTCATATGATGATGGCATTTTGGTTACCTATGAATATGTCCTTGTGAGTTAGGAAATGCCTTCGGAAGTATTGCATGGTGAAGTGTCATGCTGCTGCAGCTTGCTTTCCGACGGTTCAACAAGCATGACCATAGTGTGTGTATGAATAAATACAGATCGATACAGGTGTGAAGATAGGAGGCAGAAGTGTGAACACTTGGTAAAGCTAGGTGAAGAGTTTATATGCATTCATTGTATTACTTTAGCTTTTCTGTAGGCTTGAAATTTTTTCAAAATGTAAATTGATTAGACTACTGTACATTTTGTAAATGTAATTAGACAACTCATTAGGAATTAAATTGCCTCACTTTCTTTAATAGATCTACAGAAAGGCAACTATATCAGTACCATAAGTAGGGAAACAAGTATTCCTTGTCATAAATAGAAGGTATCTGTAAAGGTTATTTTTAAAAAGCTGTATTAAAATGTGGCTGGACACTGTTATCTGCCAAGGTTTGGAGCCCGAGGCCTGCTCTCTCAAAGGAAGATTAACAGACATGAGGGGGTGTTAAAGACATGTCAGTACCAAACGGAGACTCTCTCCTTGACTTAATGGGAGGGTCTGAGAGAAAACTGAAAAGAGAACAGCTTTCTTACTGTCTTATGCAGATCACCTCAAATATTTCCTGTCTCACATAAAAGCTTCTTGAACCCCACACTTTGAGAAATAGCTGCATCTGTTGATTTAAGTGTAATGTGTTAGAAAGAAAATAAAATTCTATAGCATTTTTTTATAGTGTCCATTATGTGTTTTTTTTTTTAAACCTTCTATGTTGAATTATCATCATCATTATTATTATCTGATAGTTTGATCAGTGCAGATGTGTATTTAGCGGAATGATATCCTGGCCTAAGGCAGATGCCAGATTTTGCGGTTTAAATTGTTACTACTTTCTTGCTCTGAAGTTGCTCTTATAAGTTGGGCTTTTGCTGCTGTTCCCCCCTCCCCCCTTTTTCTTTTCTTTTCTGCTACATTGTTCTTGCTGTTATTTGGAAGCCACTAGGTCACTTTGCCTCTTGAACAATGAAAGGATCCAGATCGTGTCTGTCTCACATTTTGTTATCCCAGAACAAGACTCAATTGAATAAAACATGTAACCCATCTGGCCTGGAAATCTCAGTGACACTAAAAATAACTTACTAACAAGTTGTTGGATCAGGATATCTTGAAATTTTTTGAAAGTTCAGCTTCTTTTTAGCTGTTGCTAAGAGAGAAATTTCATTGACATGAGGGACATTTCATTGACATGAGGGACACGAGGACATGTCTGTATACTGCCAGTTTTATAGGCATTTGGCTCTGCCGCCTTGCAGATGGTTAGACTCTGGGTGGTGGGTAAATGTGTGCTGATTATCTTATTGAATTAAGGTAACCTTTTGTCGTTTGGTGAATTCTGCAGACCAGTTGGTCAGTGAGCAGCTGCTTCAAGTGGCCTCGTTTGGGTTTTGAAGTACACAAAGACTGTCTTAAGGGGTGGTCAGTCTAATCCAGGTATTCAGCAAAGCAGTAGTGACAGCCTCCTTCCTCTTTGACGCTGCTTTCTGTGCCCATGGAACTGAGTTAACAAAAACGTTTTTACTTTTTGCTCACTCAACTAAATGATTTAAAGGAGTGGTTTATTGAGTAGAGACGAATGCTTGAAATTTGTTTTTTTACCTAATGTTTTAAGTTGAAGAAAATACCCTCTCATAATATTGGATGTTAGAAGCATTCACATTTTAAAGCAGAGTCTGTGTTTGAAGCTATAAGATAGACTAATGGAGTTGTTTTCATAGTTTATTTTTTTATAAATACTCTGGAAACTAAAAGCATGCCTTAGTGATATGTCCTGTTGGCAAATTTCAGCTATATAGTTTTTGTTTGTAGGGCTATTTTGTTTTGAATCTGTCATATTTTTATATGGATTCTATCTTAATTTCTGGAAACTGTTTCAGGAGGCTTTATTTTTAATAAAGGGATTCTTAATTGTTTTCAGTAAATTGCCAAAATTGTGTGGCTCACTCCTTTAGCAGAATTGTTCTTGGACTGATCTTTTTGGTTTTACTCTTGGTACAGTGTAGGTGGCCTCAGAGAAAACGACTGTAGCCACCAGTTGATTTGCTTATTGTGAAGAAATCATTTAACAGTGATTGATGAGGAGCCATCTGATTTCTCTAGTTTGGTCATCTGTTTGTCTCAGGAGACTTTTGATTCAAAGCCCATTTTTTCATCCGGATTTATATTCTGGCAATGATCAAATGTTTACTTAAATTTATTAAGCACATATTCTGTGCTGGCAACTGGATTTGGCCCTTCACATATGCTCTTTCATTTTAGCCTCACAACAACTTTGTGAGGCAAGTCTTATTAGCTGCATCTCAAAGATGATAAAACAGCCTCCCAAGCTGGGTTAGTAACTTGTCCAATATCACACAGCTAATTAGTGTCTGGGCTGTATTGGAGTCCAGGGCTCTCAGTCTCTACAGCTCATGCTCCATTTTGCTGTGCTGTTATTTTAATGAAGATCAGCCTTGTTACTAAGCCACAGTTCTTTAGTCAAGCTTACCAGTAAACTGAAAGTTAAGGGGTTCAGATTCTGTGCCTGTGCTTGTCTTAATTGGAGTAAAAATAACATAACAGGCACTTGGCTTCCTTGTATACCTGATTTACTTTAGATCTTACTGATAATCAATGTATATCTCACGGAGTTATGTATGATACACAGTCTCTTAATCAAACTATAGCCCAAGACATCAGATTCTATAATTAAGATCTATGCTTATCTTAATTATGGTAAAAAATACTGTAACAACGTTAAAGAAAAAATTGGAAGTGTGAACATCACTGTTTATAATTTTACCACCTAAACAACTGTTTTGTTTTTATTTTTCTATTCCAGATCTGTCTGTGCATGTCCTTTACATTAACTATAGTCTATAAAACATACAGATTAAAGCATAAAATATATAACTGAAAGCATTTCTGTAGCTATACATTCTGCTTTTTAAAAAGCACACTATTTCCTTTTTTAAGAAAATATGTTTTTATTGATTTCGGAGAGGGAGGGAGAGGGAGAGAGAGAGAGAGATAGAAACATCAATGATGAGAGAGTCATTGATCGGCTGCCTCCTGCACGACTCAGGAGGCTCGAGCCCTCAACCCAGGCATGTGCCCCAACCGGGAATCCAACCATGACTTCCTGGTTCATAAGTTGATGCTCAACCACCGAATCACACCTGCCAGGCAAAAGCACACTATCCTCCTATATAATAAAAATGTAGTATGCAAATTGTCCCCTCAACCAGAGTTGTCTGGGAGTTCGACCAGGGGGCAGGACCAACTAGGGGAAAAGAGGGAGTACCCAGCTGGCAGCCGCTCTTTGTTATGGGGTGGGGCCACAACATTAGTAACAAAGAAACAGAATTTCTGGAGGATGAGGCCCAGAAATCAGGATTTTTAAAAAGATTCTCAAGTGATTCTAATGTGCAGCCAAGGTTGAGAACCACTGCTTTAGGGACTCTACCAGTGCATGAATTTCGTGCACTGGGCCTCTAGTTATTTCATAAATATTTTTCATTTTAAATGAGATTCTTCAAAAAGGCTTTTTCTAATCTCCTTGAACCTTCCAATCTAAATGATGTCCCTTTAGTAATTCCACAAAATACCCTATACTTTTCTTGTTAGCACTTATTATAGCCTATAATTATATATTTATTACCTTTTAACTTTTAACTTTATTTGTCCCTTCTAGCTGGAAATCCCCCACAAAGAGATATGTTAGCTCTTTGCTCACATCTGTTGAATTAGTGCAAGTACATATGTTATTTATTTGCTAAAATTTTTCATTTGTTACTCCATCGCAGAAACACACACTCTGTCCAGAAACCAATGGACAGATTTTCACCAAACTTGGAGAATTTGTGGATGATCTTATGTTTTCTGATCCTGTGTCAGAGGTAATGTACAGAGATTTTAAGCATGAGGGTAAAGTTGAATGTCTAAGGACAGGTTCTTGAAATTCAGATCTAGGTTTGCATTTTGAAGTTGTGTAAGCTTGGGCTACTCCATATCTAGATCTAGGATGAGTGGCAACAGGATCTACTTAATGATGACTGGTGAATCTCCCACTAGTTATCAGCTAACTTCAAATAGATCCACTTAATCTTCTCATTTTGCCTGTTTAAACATAAATTATCTATTGAAACATCATTTTGATTGCTCTTTCTCGTCTGTGAAACACTTTTGTGAGCTAATTAAACAAATTAAACAATGCAAATGTTTGTAGTATAAAAGACATGATATTGATCTCTTAGGCTAGAATTTGATTAAAAGGAGAGACAGAGTGTTTTATATATATAACCCTGTGATATATATAGTGATTATTAGGATTATATATTACTAGGGGCCCGGTGCACAAAAATTTGTGCACTCGGGGTGGAGGGAGTCCCTCAGCCCGGCCTGTGCCCTCTCACAGTCTGGGACCCCTCAGTGGATGTCCTATGATGGCCCCAGTCTGCCAGGCGCCTTCTGTGT